>JAMXBD010001983.1:0-258020 GCA_024138025.1 Combretum micranthum | reverse complement strand
TACTAGCTTCTACTTGCCCACATAGACTTCCTGGCTATTTCTAGCCACTACTACAACTCCTCATTTCCCTACAACGAAGAATAGTAGTGAAAAGTATATGTGACTCACAATATGTCATCCATGAATCTTATTTTATATTGGTTTATCCAATTATGTCAATTTCAAGTTAAAGGTGACCAAAACAATATTCGTCATACCATTGCAAGAAAACATAAATTATTCATCAATTCCTCTTTCGATATACTTAGCTTTTTATTTAATAACCACTTCATTCAACATACATCTAATTTACGCAACATTTCTGTTTATTTTTCCTTAATATCTAATGCCACTACTTACAAGCATATTCAAGGAAACGAAATTAGTAAATGACTAACTCACTCCATGACGATCACTCCTAGTCGAAATAATCTTCCGGTAAAGCGATACCGATTCCTTCTTCACCTAAACAAGATGAAATACCCAAAATGATTCTTTCATAGAATTTCTATTTTAGAGATTCTAAGTCTATGGTAAAAATCAGATTGGAGGAAATTCTAACTTAAGATGGCAAAACTTGCTCATTTTAACTCTGAATTTCGCATATTACATATCGTTTTCTACCTATTCGAAAATATCTATCCATTTCTAAGGTTAATTTTACTATAAAAAGTCATTTGGATATCGAATCAAAGGGCTACAGATCTACCATGAAAATTCTTTTCTTTAAAAACAACATTTTCTAATCCTTTCTTCACTCAAAGCTTGTTAAGCAAAACTTAAATATGTATATATTTGAAAAAAATTCCTTTCGTACGTAATAAGCTCATAATTTATGCATGATGCTATAGGTGTTGTATCATTTAATTAATTTCCATAAAACAACATTTCCTAAGTTTTGAAAAATTGGTTTCGTTTTCTTTTTGTGGTTGATATAACCTATAAATTATTGGGTAATTATAATTTAGTGTTCTATTTTTTTATTTCTTTAGTTTATCAAAAGTGAGTTGGAATGAGGTTTGGTCTTTTTAAGTTATCTGCCAATTTTATTTCTAGCATTTTGAAAATAGAGTTTCCAAAGTTTTCTTTAGTAGTACTTAATTTTATTCCTGGAAATTTATTTTTTAGATTGTTGACAAATTTCATTTTTCTAAGTGGGTTTCTTAAAACTTGTAAGTGATTTTCTTGAAAACTTGTTTAGCTTTTAGTTTAAGAAGTTGTAAAAATAGTATCAAGTTATCATCTATATATCAAAATTCCCTATGTTGTCAAAAAGAAAACATCTTTAGCCTTTGAAAAAACTTCTTTATTGATAGTTTGAAATTTGTCACGCCCCGAAGGGTATCCTAAACATGGCAGCTCGCCATATTTATATCAAGACTTAGAATGACTGCCTTAGTCACGCGAAAGTCTTAGTACTACATGTAAGGCGTCTAGCATGGTAATAGGAGATGCTTTTTGTGAAGCATAGTCTAAGCAAGTAAAAATGAACATACAAGAATCCAGAAATAAAATAGATTATAGAATTAATAACCAAAAGTCTATTACATGATTTCTTAGGGGCATAGCCCTACTAAATCCCAAAGATCGAAATAGTCTTTACAATATTTAAATACTACATTAAAGATTTCAATGGAATTCTAATATAAATCTTCAAGTAGATTTTCTCCAAAAGCTCTAAAAGAATACTTATGTTGATATGAGGAGACATTGGGTACAAAAATATGTGTTCCTGAGGATGCAAATACCTATAAGGGCGCAAGCTTACGGGCTTAGTGAGTAAATCCAAAAAATTCATACTCAAAGTAAAATATCAACCAAGTTTATTAGTCAAGCAAATGGAATGCAACAACCACATGAGCATACAAGACATATGACTTTCCGGGAATCATATGTTGAATGAATTACGCCCTTCATTCGGGGTTAGGTATTCAAGCCAATTACAGCTACGACTTTTAAAATACTTTTATAGATCTTACCGGCTCCTATACGCCATCAAAAACTTGTAGTTATTACAGGCTCCTACTAGCCATCAATTTATGTAGTTCTTACCAGCTCCTACTCGCCACTTACATGATATACCGGTTATGCTTACGACCACTATTATACACTTGTCCGACCAATTGTATAGTAGTGAATGAAATGTGACTTAACATATGAAGTGCATGCATAATTTCTTAATTAAAGTCTAATAGTTATATTTAACTTCTTTCAAGTGAGTAACCAATTTCAAACACTTCAACATATTAATGTACATGCAACTTTATTACAAACAAATCATGTTTCGATATACTTAATATTCTTTCAACATATTATCATAAAACTTCCATTTGATTTTGCCTAAATTCTAATGCAACTAAGTTTATAAGCACAATCATAAGTATGAAGAATAACGGGGAGTAGACTCACTCAGCCATGATGACACTTTTCTTGAAACGGATGAGTCGTTTGGGATTTCCACTAATCGTAATAATCTTCGGGATATGAACAATGCTCCTCGAGATCACTTAATCAAGAAGAATACAAAAAATGAGTATTTCTTTTTTATTCTATGGTACTAATAAGGAACTATGTTATAAGATCGTTAAAATTCGTATAGAGAGAAATTTTATCTTAAAATGGCCACAACTTGGTCATTTTAAGTCGGATTTGTGCATATAATACACCATTTTCTACCTATTCGAAAATACCTATCCAATTCTAAAATTATTTTCATCAAACTAAGTCGTTTGAATTGCGAAACAGTAGTGATCATATTCACCATGAATTTTACAAAACTTACTTTCTTCTTTTTATAAAAACTTGAATCAAAGAGATAGATGTCACGCCCCATGGGATACCCTATACATAACAGTCCGCCACATACCATACAAGATTCCCGAATTACCGCCTTAGTCCTTCGAAGGTCTCGTATGGATGTAAAGCGTACCTTTACGATAATAGAATACAAGTCCGACTGGAGATAAAAGCTTAACTTGGCATACATTAGCAGTAGGATATAACTCATGATGCAACATAAATATTACAATTACTAAGGGGCATTCCCTGGCAAAAGAATATTTAGTGGCCTTATACAGTCATCCAAGTCTTAAAAGTTTCCTATGGAAGTCTAAACAGTAATTCCAACTTCTAGGGGAAACTCCTAGCACTTGTACCTGTGCGGTCGGGTCACACTGTCTAAGCCATAAGTTCGGTTGCTACAAAAGGAAGAAACTGTAGGGACGTAAGCTAGCTAGCTTAGTGAGTGAAATCTCCCACAATCACATTCATGCCACAACAATTCAAACAAGTGATTATACAAGCAAGTGAATGCACCAAACACATGAGAACAACATACATATGACTATCCGGAAATCATATGTGGATGGACTTGCGCCCTCCATCCTAAGTTAGCAGATTAACGAATACTGCGGTACTAACTTTATGCCGTTTATGGTTCACGGGTAACCAATAATTATTTCGTTTATGGATCACGATTAACCAACCAAATATCTCGTTTATGGATCACTATTAACAACCCATGCTAATGCTCCTTCCATTATGATATGCATATGTCTGAATTTGGAATTAGTCCGAATAGTCGATTAAGTCCTTTATTCAGGCGATCAAGCAAATTTCTCAAACAATACATCCTAACCAACTACGCAGTAAGAAATTATCACCCGATTTCGATATTCTTATTTTTAGTTCTCACATCATCATCATCATCAACATACAATTTTCCATTATTCCCCATCATACATATTCATTTCACTTGGCCTACATTCTAGTGCACTAATTTATCAAACACAGACAATAAATGAATTGGGAAGAAAAACTCACTCCGCCATTGGTTCGCCGGTCTCTTAGTAGTAGTAGTAATCTGGTGGTAAAGACTCGACATCCTCGAGTTTGCTTAATCACAAAAGAAATACCCTAATAATTATTCTACCATCTAAGGATACCAAAACTCTAAGATAACTTAGTGAAATCGAAATTCGTGTCATTTCCGAAGTCTCGATTTAAAATGGCCATAACTTGGTCGTTTTAACTCGGAATTTCACAAATTTTATATCGATTTCTATCTACTTTGAGAGAGCTTTCTAAATATGAAGTTTAAATCAAGATTTGAAAACATTTAAGTCTCGGAAATGAAGGATCAGTTCTGGACAGTAGGTATGTTGATTCCAAAAATGTGATTTTCGAAATTGTTCTTGAAGTTTCCAAATGTAGAATTGAAATAGATGCTATGGTAATGAATTTCTCTATCATGAATTTCATGATATGAACTCTTATGTGCCTAAGTTCTCATAAATTTTTAGATTAAAAGAATATAGATAACCTTTACCTTAGCAAACCATTTCATACAATTGGTTAACTAATAAATTTGCTACACTTGGTCACAATTACTTGTTCAAAGGATTTTCCAGAAAATTCTATTTACTCTAAAGAAAAAATTGACCCTTATATTAACTATATCCTAAGGCCTTTATTTCTCTAATTAAATCTTCATTTGTAAGCTTATAAGGGAGTCTTATAATAGGGTTGATCCCAAAATCCGAATTTAGCAAAATTTATTTTTAAGTTGATTCTCTTAAGAAAAATGCATTTTATACTTAGAACTTTAGGTATTTACTTTATCTATACCCTAAGGACTTCATTTATTTAAGAAAACACCATTTTTGAGGTTGGAAAACTAGTGTTTTCTAACCACCTATTGATTATTACGAATTTTGCTTACAAGACTTTCAACTCAAAACTTCTATTAGACTTCATCTCTTGTTTTAAATATTTTCCTTTGTAAAAACTCATTTAAACTCTTGAAAAGTATCATCAAACATCATCTATCACCTATAGGCTTCATTTTTCTTGTAAAATACATGTTTTGAAGTTGATAAAAGGGTTTTTAAACTAGGTTTTCCATGTCATCCGAATTTACCCTATTTCATTTCTTGAAAAGAGTTTTCCTTTTTGGTTTCATTAACTCATCTACCTATAGATCTATATACTAGCAAGATTATTTACTCAAGATAAAAGTCTTGATGACCATTAATGCACAAAAACTCAAAATAGAGATGAGATCTTAAATGCCTACATGAATATGAATGGTAAAATGATAGATCTACTATCTTAAGTGCTTAAATAGGTTTTGAAAACATAAAAACTAAATTTTTATGAAAGATCTTTTTTTCAAAACAACTTTTAGATGGATGATCATGAAGCTCATGGCATGAAAGCTTGTTTAAATGCAAGATCTACTTTGTGATGGTTTGGTATTCTTGTGTTAGTATTTCCTTGTCCCTAGTAAGAGCTCATGGGGATCTTTAAATGAAATACTCAAGAATATCCTTGCCATTACAAGGATCTAAAGGTAAAAGAAGTAAAGTTCTTTTACTTAAGAGTAAAATAGAAGACAAAGATCTAAGGGAATAGAATTTTATTTAATTTGTTTTAATAGATTTGTGTATTAAGAGTCATAATTTGTAATAATTATTTAGAGACAAATAATTCTTGGAAAAGAAAATGCAATTGAGTGTTTGTAAGGATATAAGAGTAGGGTGTGGCTTGTGAGTGTAGTAGGTTGTACTTGTGAATAGTAATGAATAGTAATCAAGATAACTTAATTACCGGTAGTAAGAAAAATACGAATAAAAAGGCTATAACTGTATTTTTCATAAACCGAAAAATTATGAAATTTAAATTTTTGAAATCCTTATTTAATTTCGATTCACATGAGTATTCATGAGTAAATTTTTGAAATTCAAGTTCCGGGGCACGTTTTTTATCTGAATGGAATGTGTATGTATAATTTCAGATACTACCAGCAAGTGTACTGGGTCTTGATCAAGTAATATAGAAGTGAGTTGAGTATCATTCCCACAAGGACTAAATTAACTACTAGATTGATATTAGTTTATACTAATATTTAGGCAATCAAAATTTTATCGATCAACTAACTAATTCTATCTATGCAATGAGATATGAATGCAATGAGATTGTGAGAAGGATATAAGATGAATGTGGAAAGGAACAGAATCCATTCTAATCTTTAATAATCATGCTGAAGTTATATTATATGAATAATTAGGATTATGGATATTTGTAAGAAATTGTCAAAACCTAAAACTATCAAGTTTTAGCAAACCATAAAATAATCTATTAGCTTCCGCTATACAAATTATCAATGGAATCTAATTTATAATCATAAATCTTCCAATTCTATGATTATCTAATATCCTAAATTAATTCCTCCTAATTCCTTAGTGAGAAATTAAAATAAAATATTGCATGAATCACATGGACAATTTCTAAATTAGATTAAACTTTAATGCTTCCACATTTGTTGTTCAATCTCAATTCATGAATTCCTATGAACCTTAATTCCAAAGTATCATAATTCTTATCAATTCAATTTCCTTCAGAAATAAAATAGATAATTGGAATTCAATAAAAATATTCCATAATTCTAACAACCCTATAATATAAATTCAAGAATCATCTTAGCAAAATTAGGATTTCACCACTTCCTAAAAAGAAGAATTTAGCTACTCATGGATGTTGATTCAATAATCAAATAAGAATATGCAATTGATAACATGATGAACAAATAAGTTAGATAAATGAATTGCATAAGAAAGAGATTAGATATCACCAATTCAAGTATCACAATCTTCAATTACAATTCTTGAAAGCTCAAATCTCTCACAAATCTCTATGAAATGCTAAGCTATTTGTGTACTGAAGTATTTCCTATGTATCTACTACTTGTGCTTCTTGCTTGTTGTTCTTGTTTGAGGGGGGGAAGTCCCCTATTTATAGGAAAAAATTCGTGCAAAGCATTAAATGAAAAATAGCAGTTTCACTTCATACGCCAGCAGTTACAGATCCTACGTCGGCGGCTTACAGACGGCGTATCTTCAATTTCTTCTTTACACAAGCAATGCACTGGCAGCTTTCATCTTCGATTACATGTACAGGCCGCTTTTACATCGGCGGCTTAGATATAGATCTAGTCGGCGTATGTGATGAGAAATGAAAGATTGGCCTAATTTATAACGAAGGCTGCCACAAAGCCGGCGACTTTGATACTGGCTTAGATACTCCAGCATATTTCGTCTCTTCAATTACCTCCAAGCATGTGTTATCTACTTGTCGCTTCTGATCCCTGATCTACACTGCCTCATTGCCGGCAGCTTAGTAGCCGGCGTATGTTGTAACTCTTTTTACACTGGCATTGCTTGAGTTCTGAGCTGCCAGCCTTCATTGTATACTGGCCAATTCATCTTCTACACCGACAGCTTTGAGGCGGCGTATAATTGGTTGAGTTTAAAGCTTGCAAAAGCTGGCAGTGTTGGCAACGGCCTTGAGTGTAAGCCGTCTGAATGCCGGCAGCTTTAAATTCACAATAGCCGGCGTATCTTTGAATTTTTTCCAATTTTCATTCCAAATTTTCTTATTTGATTTCTTTTCCAAATTAGATCTGAAACATGAAATTTAACCAAAACAAGTATCCATTCTAGCTATTTTGAACATCAACAAGTTGTATAAAATATGATCTTATCAATTCCCCACACTTGAACTTTTGCTTGTCCTCAAGCAAAATAATGAAGAACAAAATTAATGAAATCTCTCATAGATAGTACAATTTTTCTAATTCAAGCACAATTTCTTTAACTTGCTTTTCTTGTATCTATTGCTTTAACCATACTAGTTTCTTGTAATTAGAGTACTATAATCAAAATTGAGAAGTTAATCCAAACAAAACAAGCTTTAATCTCAATTTTAACAAAAGAACATTCTATTCAAAAAGCAAATACTCAATCCACTAAGGAAAAATACTCATTTAAACTTCATTGGACTTTTAGCTTTTTTATATATATTCTAAGTAACACTAAATGAAAGCATGTGGTATCTACTTTTTCCTTAGATTTTCCCCTTCTTTATTATAAGTCTCCTTTCATTTGCTTATTTGCATTCATTTTTCTTTTCTTTTTCAAGTATTTATTTTCTTTTTGGAGGTTTTTGCCTCCATCTTTTTGCTTTTCAAAGTTCATGATTTGAACTTTTGCTTTCTTCCCTTCTCGTTATAGTGAGTTCATTGAGTCGGCACATCCCAGGCTCATCACCTAAGTGACCAGGTTTCAAAATACCCCTAAGAATCTTCCTCACTTTAACATTCAAGTTCAGATACTCATAACTCAAATTTTTAAGTCACAAGAGTAGTGGCTATGCTTGTTTCTTTCTTTTTGAATGCAATAACAATATCAAAGACTTATTTTTATAGGATCACTAAGTTTAAAAGTTTCATGTGCCTCTTTCACTAAGTATTAAAATTCAAAGAATATATACAAACTAAAATTTCCTAAAAGTAAACTTGTTTATTTTTCACAAAAGGACTCGACTAGCTCTTAAATTTCCAATTCCAAAGTTAAAAATAAAGTAAACTTGTTTCTTAAGGATTTTACAACTTAATTCTAACTTAGTAAACCAATCAGAATAGCAAGTGAGTAAGATACTTTTACAAGTTAAATTCATTGCTTTCAGTCTTTTCTTTGTACTATCTCCAATTTTCAAGAGATTTTGAAAAAATTTTGGCAGAATTTCCTCACAATTTGCTTTCAAACCAAAAATACAAGGTGGGTGATTACTTGTCAAATAATCCATAATACAAACAGCTAGTATATCAGACAACAGACAACTCCTCAACTTCATTCAATTCAATGTATCCTTCCCCCACACTTCAACTAAACAGTGTCCTCACTATTTCAAAATAATAGATCAAAAGAGGAAAGAAACATAAACAGAAACCTGTGTACTCTCCATTTTCGAATCAAAGCAGCAAAATTTAGAGCGGAGAGATTTGCCCTGTAAGCTCTACAAAAGAAAAGTAAAGCAATAATAGAAACTAACTAATCAGCATAGATCAAGTGAGTCTACCCACAGGAACTTAGGTACTCAATAAATATATACAGGCCAATATGAAAAGTTAAATATGCAATAAAGATCAAATGAGAGCTAGCAGGATCTCTAGCTCTCTAGCCCTAGACTGGGTCTGCTGCTGGTCTGCTCAGGACTGTGTCTCTGAGTATCTACTGGGTTGGCTGTGTGTGTATGCTCTGAACTATGCCCAGACTCAGTAGATGTGTCATATGTCATCCCAGCCCCTGTCTCTGGGCTCATGCAGCAGATAGCCGTCTTCAATGCCTCAAAGATAGATTTTCTAAATTTCTTGTTTTTCTTTCTCTCTTTTTCCTGTCTATCTCTGAGCTCCTGACTTTGCTTTCTCAGCTCCTGAATATCTAGCCTAAGCTAGTCCATGTCGTATGCAGAAGCTCCTGAAGTACCTGCAGGAGGAGGAGCAGATGATGATGGAATATCAATAGGCACGTCTCCAGGAAAGATATCTTGGAACTCAATCTCCTCTAGGACTGGTGGCTGAGCTCCTCTGGGGTTTTTAAGCAATCCCCAGCCTCTAAATGAAGCTGATGAGATCTTTCTACTCTCAAATATCTCTCTTGAGGGGTTCAAAAATACCCATCCCCTTCAGCAATTTGGTGATGTAGCCATCACAAAACAGGACTCTAGTCTTGGTATCATCAGCCTGCCTGTAAATGAAGTTCGTTATCTCCACACCCAGATCAATCCTGTAGCCTCTGATAAGGCTAAAAAAAATAAAACATATCAAAACTAGTCACCTTGCTGTGACTAGTCTTCTTGCAGCTCAGTGTGTGTGCAAGGATGTGGTGGAGTAGCTTGTGCTCAACAACACCAAATGAAGTGGCCAATGACTTGGAGGGAACAAATGGCTTGTTTGCTTTCTCAGGAGGAACCAACTGATACCAGTAGGCCTCCTGAGTCATGTGATCATCTTCCTTAGGCCAACCGTTGGGCAAATTTAAATTTTATGTCTCCTCATCATATAATCCCAATAGCTTGCCCATTTGCTTCAGCTTTACTTCTTTGGTCTCACCATATACTTGGAACTGAAATGTGGATTCAGCTCTGTCAGGGATATTCTTTAAAGTGGACAAGAACTCAATAGTCAAGTTCTTGTATGCTGGCTCCCTGAAATCAAATAACCTGATCCAAGCTGGATCTTGGATCATCTCTCTAATCCTGTCAATAATCCCATACTCATCCAGTAGGCACCAGTCCAGGTACTGGGTATTCAAGAAGTCTATCTTCACTAGCCTCTTCTTTCTATCTTTAGTATACTGCTGACTGGACAACAGATTTCTAGTCTGAGAACCAGATGTAGAGGCATCTGTAGTCTTTTGTTTCTTTTGTCTTGGAGCCATTCCTGTAATTTGAAATTGAATTTAATTAGATCAAGGAATCAAAATTAGGTGCACAATAAAGACTAAATTACATGAAAGCTTTGCATAATTCCTATGAAATTCTTGCTAACTACAATCCTAATTTATGCCTAATTCATTTCACAACATTATTTCAAATAGATTAGAGATCATAGGCATTGAAATTACTCACATGAAATTTGCTTGAAAATGTACACTTGCAAAACAAATTCAAAGCTAGCAGCTTAGATTGGCCAGCTTAGAATTGAACGTTGGAATTTCAAACTTCACAATGAAAATGAATTTCAAAATTGTTTCACCAAAAGATCTGTAAACATTTTTAAACCATATTTTTATTCAAATTTTTCAGAAATTCAAAATTCCAAGTTCAATTGGAGCACAATTGAGCACAATTCATCAATTGGAACTACTAACTAGTATAAAAGTTCATGTCAAGCATCAAATTGCAGTCAAATAATCAAAGCCCCAATTTTCAAAATTTCAACTTCCTACACAAACTTAAGAACCCTAATTTTTCAATTGAACACCAATCATGGATCAACACAGCACAATTTGCAATTAAACAGTTACTGAATAGAAATCCACTTTCAACAAATCATGAAAATCATCTAAGTTATCAATTCAATTAAGAGCTGAAATCAATAGCACATTCATCAATGTCAGTAATCCATACTCAAATTGACAAATTAAATAGATACAATGCAATGTAATGGATTAGAACAAAAATTAAGAGCAAAAGTTTAGAAACTTACTTGGGCAGATGGATTATACTCAATAGATTGATGAATGGGGAGTGGGATGCGTCGAGTGAGAGTAAGAGAGAGTGAATTTGGAGAGGAATGAGAAAGAGAGAGAGAGTTCATACCTATTAAATGCAATTCTGCAGAACGTACGCCGGCATTTCTGTCTAGAACGCCGGCGGCTTACATGCTGGCGTAACACAATTTAATTCATACAGAGAGCAAAAGGCTGGCGGTTAACCTATTTACACTGCTGGCTTACAGGTCTACGTCGGCTTCAAAGCTGGCGGCTTTCAATCCCAGGTACCGGCTTTCATCGGGGTTTCAAAACCCTTGTACTTTTCTAACATACGCTGCCTTCAAAGCCGGTGGCGTAGTAGGTAAGAAACCGGTGTATATATTGTTGCAAACGCTGGCACTAAGCCGGCGGCTTTCACCTTTCATTTGCCGGCTTGTTGTGCGATACTTACCAACTCTTGTTTTGAATTTAACGCCGGCTTTCCTTGATTTTTCAAAGCTGGCTCAAGGCTGGCAGCCTTGTGCCGGCTTTCAGCTTTTTCATTTTTTTTTTGTCCACACTAAAAATAAAGTTAGTAAAAACAAAAATAAAACTACTCTAAAATTAAACATGGGTTGCCTCCCAAGAAGCGCTTAGTTTAGAGTCGCTTAGCCCGACTTTTCCAATTTTTTCATGGTTCCTTCAGATTCATGACAGTGGAAGCACTATCATGGTTTTCCCTTTCATAAAAATGTTTGAGCAAATGCCCATTACCTTGAAAGTCCGATTATCATCAGTTTTCAATTCTACTGCATAGGGAAAAACTTTGGCAATTTCAAACGGTCCTGACCATCTTGATCTCAACTTTCCTGGAAACAACTTCAAACGGAGTTATAAAGTAAAACTTTTTGTCCAGGCAAAAACTCCCGCTTATAATGTTTCTATCATGCCATTTCTTTGCTCGTTCTTTAGATACGAGAATTCTCATAAGCTTCATTCCTCCATTCATCCAATTGATTCAATTGAAGCAATCTTTTCTCACCTGCAGCTTTTTCATCAAAATTAAGGAATTTAATGGCCCAATATGCCTTGTGCTCAAGTTCTACAGGAAGATGACATGATTTACCAAAAACAATCATAAATGGGGACATTCCAATAGGGGTTTTAAAAGCAGTTCTATAAGCCCATAATGCATCATCTATTTTAAAGACCAATCTTTTCTAGATGCATTAACAGTTTTTTCCAAAATTCTTTTATCTCCCTATTGGATACCTCAACTTGTCCACTTGTTTGTGGATGATAGGGGGTAGCAATTTTGTGTGTAACACCATATTTTGACAAAAGTTTTTCAAATTGCTTGTTACAAAAATGTGATCCCCCATCACTAATGATAGCTCTAGGCACCCCAAATCTGGTAAAAATATTCTTTTTCAAAAATTTCAAAACTACTCGGGCATCATTTGTTTGTAAAGCAACAGCTTCCACCCATTTGAAACATAATCAACTGCCACAAGTATATTTTGTTTGAAAAAGATGAGGGAAAAGGACCCATGAAGTCAATTCCCCACACATCAAAAAGCTCAATTACCAGATATTGTTTTGTGGTAATTCATGTTTCTTGGAAATATTACCAGTTCTTTGACATTGAGCACAAGACAATAAATATTTCCTGCAATCACGAAACAAATTAGGCCAATAAAATCCAGATGATAAGACCTTAGCTACAGTCCTTTGAAGACCAAAATGACCTCTGCTTCTTTTGAATGACAATGCTCAATAATGTTAAGCTGTTCAGATTCAGGCACACAACGTCTAATTACTTGGTCAACACATTTTTTGAACAAATACGGTTCATCCCAAAAAAAGCTTTTCACATCATGCAAAAACTTTTTCTTTTGTTGATAAGACAAACCATATGGAATGATTTTGCTAACCAAGTAATTGACATAATCAGCATACCAAGGCAAATTTAGGATCTCTACTGCATGCAATTGTTCATCAGGAAACTTTTCATTGATAATATCTAAACTATCAGATTCTAGTCTAGATAAATGATCAGCAATCACATTCTCAGTTCCCTTCTTATCCTTAATCTCAAGATCAAATTCTTGCAGCAAATATCCATCTAATCAACCTTGGCTTTGCATCAGCTTTAGCAAACAAGTATTTCAAAGCAGCATGATCAGTATATACTATGACTTTAGATCCTATCAGATAAGGCCTAAACTTGTCACAAGCAAATATAACAGCAAGAAGTTCCTTCTCAGTTGTGGCATAGTTTCTTTGAGCCTCATTCAAAGTCGACTAGCATAGTATATAACATGAAACAACTTACCTCTTCTTGACCCAATACTGCTCCTACAGCAAAGTCGCTGGCATCACACATAAGTTCAAAAGGCAGCTCCCAATCAGGTGCAATAATCACTGGTGGTAGATGTGAGCTTTTCCTTTAATAAGTTAAATGCCTGCAAACAATTGTCATCAAAATTAAACATTGTATCTTTCTCAAGAAGATTGCAAAGGGGTTTAGAAATTTTAGAGAATCTTTAATAAATCTCTATAAAAACCAGCATGTCCTAAAAAACTTCTAACTCCCTTAACAGTGGTGGGTGGTGGTAATTTCTCTATGATCTCAATTTTGGCCTTATCAACTTCAATTCCTTCACTGAAACTTTATGACCCAAAACAATCCCTTCTCTTACCATGAAATGACATTTTTCCCAGTTTAAAATCAAATTTGTTTCTTTGCATCTTTGAAGAACACAAGCTAAGTTTTCTAAACATGCTTCAAAAGACTTTCCAAAAACAGAAAAATCATCCATAAAAATTTCAATAAAATTCTCAAGCATGTCAGAAAAAATAGCCATCATACACCTTTGAAAAGTAGCAGGTGCATTGCAAAGACCAAAGGGCATCCTCCTAAAAGCAAAAGTGCCATAGGGACAAGTAAAAGTGGTTTTTTCTTGGTCATCAGGAGCTATAGAAATTTGATTATAACCAGAATAACCATCTAAAAAGCAATAATAATCATGCCCTGCAAGTTTTTCTAACATCTGATCAATGAAAGGAAGGGGAAAGTGATCTTTTCTGGTGGCATCATTTAATTTTCTATAATCAATGCAAACTCTCCACCCAGTTACAGTACGAGTAGGAATCAAGTGATTTTCTTCATTTTTCACAGTCATACCACCTTTCTTTGGTACAACTTGAACTGGACTACCCACTTACTATCAGAGATAGGATAGATAATACCTGCATCAAGTAGTTTCAAACTTCCTTTTTTACTACCTCCTTAAGTGTTGGGTTAAGTCTCCTCTGTGGTTGAACTGTCGGTTTGTACTCAGCTTCCATCAAGATTTGTGAGTGCAAATTATAGGGCTAATTCCCTTGATATCAGCAATAGTCCAACCAATTGCTTCTTTATGCTTCCTTAGAACTCCAAGCAGCTTGCTCTTGTTCACCTGTCAAATAAGATGAAACAATTATTGGCAAAGTATCTCCAGTTCCTAGAAAAGCATATTTTAAATGTGAAGGAAGGGGTTTAAGCTCAAGATTTGGTGGCTGTATCAATGATGGTACTGGCTTGCTTTCACTAGTGCCTAGCTCCTCATAATATCTTTTTGATTTGGTGCACTTTCTCAACTTCTTCTTCTTGCTCATCATCACTCCATTCATCAAGATTTCTTAAAACATTCCATAGTCTCTACACCTACATTCTCTTCAACAGACTCAGAAATAAACTCATCAATAATATCAATAGTATAACAGGAACCTTTATCAAATCTTTTCATTGCATCATAAACATTAAAGGTTACCTGATCATTTTCTACCCTTAAAGTGAGTTTACCTTGTTCCACATCAATTAATGCTTTACCGGTTGCAAGGAATGGTCTGCCAAGAATCATTGGGACTTCACGATCCTCATCCATTTCCAAGACTATAAAGTCTACAGGAAATATGAACTTGTCAACTTTCACCAAAACATTTTCAACAATACCACGTGGGTATTTGACACTTCTATCTGCAAGTTGCAAGGTGACATGAGTCTCCTTGCATTCTTCAAGTCCTAATTTCCTGAAAATGGATAAGGCATAAGATTAATACTTGGCCAGAATCAATAAGTACTTTATCAAAATGAAATTTTCCTATAGTGCAAGGAACAGTAAAAAACCCTGATCTCTTTGTTTGGTAGGCAAATGAGGTAGACTTTCTGCAAAATCATGAAGCATTCTCCTGTGAGCATCACTGGTTCATTTCCATCAATCCGTCTCTTCTTAGTAAGCAATTCCTTGATAAATTTTGCATATGAAGGCATTTCTTGAATCACTTCTAAGAATGGAATATTGATTTGCAACTTCTTGAAGACATTCAGAAACTTTGAAAATTGCTCATCCAATTTTTGTTGCTTCAATCTTCCTGGAAAAGGAATAGGTGGAACATAAGATCTTGCTTCAGGTGATTTTTGCACAGGTTCCTCCATCTTTTGTTTTCCTTTGTCTTTGATTGGAATCTCCTTAGTTTCTCGAACTTTTGTCTTAGCGGGCTCAACTTCTTTGCCACTTCTCAAAACAATTGCATTCGCGGTTTTAGGATTTTCCTCAATGTTGCTCGGTAAAGAACCAGATGGTCTATTACCAACTTGCTGAGCAAGTTGATGGATTTTCCCTTGAAGATCTTGAATAATTGCATGCTGATTGTTGAGTGTGGTATGTGTAGTTTGAATGAAATTCTTCAACAATTCATCAGTTGAAATTTGATTTTGCTGAGGTGGAGGCTGAGTATTTCTTATGGGACCTTGTCTTTGAAATCCAGGTGGGGGCTTGAGAACATTTACATCATTCTTGTAAGAAAGATTTGGATGATTACGCCATTCTGGATTGTAAGTATTTGAATATGGTCCATAATTAACCCTTCCAAAATTTCCAACATAGTTGAGTTGCTCTCCACTTGATGATGGTATATTACCATGAGGACAATCATAAGCTGGATGTGGTCCTGAGCACAACTCACAAGTAGCAACTTGATTAGAATTCAAAGAACTAAATGCTACAAGTTTACTTACTTTTGTAATTAAAGCTGAAACTTGAGCAGTGAGTTGTTGCATAGATTCACTATCTTGAACAGATTCCACCTTTGATCTTGTTCTTTCACAGCTCCAGTTGTGAGCACTAGAAGCTAATTCTTCAATTAAAGCGCTGGCTTCATCATATGTTTTTCCCATGAGTGATCCTCCGGATGTAGCATCCACCAATGATCTCAACGTTTCATCTAGACTGAGATAAAAAGTTTCAATCAAGAGATTATCCGGAAGTCCATGATGTGGGCATTTCCTAACTGCTTCTTTGAATCTTTCCCAAGCTTCATATAATGATTCTCCATGAAACTTTGTGAAGTTGGTGATTTCATTTCTCAATCTGGCAGTTTTGGCAGGAGGGAAAAATCTCTTCAAAAATTTTGTTGTCAAGTCTGCCCATGAAGTAATTGATTTGGGTGGTTGAGAGTTGAACCAAGCCAATGCTTTATCCCTTAAAGAGATAGGAAAAAGCTGCATTCTAATGGCCTCATCAGTAACACCATTGAGTTTGATGGTGTTGCAATATTGGAGGAATTTGGCAATGTGTTCATCTGGGATATTGTCACGCCCCATAGGGGTATCCTAAACGTAATAGTCCGCCATATACTATAAAGACTCTCGAATTACCATCCGAGCCCTTCGGGAGTCTTATATAGATGTAAAGTGTTCCTTTACAACAATAGGATACTCGGTTTAATGGAATTAAGAAGTTTAACATGGCAATCATAAGCCATAGATAATAAATCAAAACACATAATCATATAGGTTACAAAATCTAAGGGGCATTCCCTCGCAAAATAATATCAAGTCCGTTACAGTCATCCAGAGTCCTTTAGTTTCCAACGGAAGTCTAAACAAAAGTGAAGTAAACTTCTATGGGAAACTCCTATCTCCGGTACCTGAGCTGTGGCTTGCCTCGGCCTAAGCCAAATGAACTCCTGCTGCAACAAATAAGAGCTATGGGGGCGTAAGCTAACTAGCTTAGTGAGTAGGAACTTCCAAATAACAATTAAGGCAATTCAATCAAGCAAGTGGTTAATCAAGCAAATGAAATGCATCAAGCAAATGAGTTCAACAAACATATGACCAGCCGGAAATCATATGTGGATGGACTTGCGCCCTCCATCCCGGGTTAGCAGATTAACGAATCCTATGGTACGACGCCGTTTAAGCTCACGGTCAACTAAACATTAATTCGTTTTATGGATCACGATTAACCAACAATTTCGTTTTATGGATCACGATTAACCAACATATTCGTTTTATGGATCACGAAAAACCAACCAATGCTAATGCTCCGTCCCCATCGTGATATGAATGAGTCTAATTATAATTGAAGTCAAATATAGATTAATCCGATTCTTTTAGGTGGCCAACAATTATTCGCAGACAATCAATATAAAATGCTAGCTAATCAATCAATAGCTTAACATCCGGTTTCGATAATTCTTAATTTCCATTTCACACATCAACAACAGACAAATACATCATTCCCATATACCCCATCATATATATCCAGTTTTATCTTTGCCTACACCACTAGTGCCACTAACATTACAATCACAAACATTAATTGAGAGTGAAAGTAGTACCCACTCGGCCATTGGACACCGGTCTTTCAATAATAATAGTTGAGAGGTAGGGTGTCGTCTTGCTCGGGATCACCTACCAAGAAGACTAATCCTAATGAGATTCTCATCATTTGACTAATCCAAGCTATACATCTAAACTAGATGAATTCGGAATTCTCGCTATTTGCGGAAGCTCCGACTTAAAACGGCCATAACTTGGTCATTTTAACTCTGAATTTCACAATTTTTATATCGATCTCTATCTACTTCGAAAGATCTATCTATTTCTAATATTATTTTCAAGTTTGGAAAACCTAAAGTCACGGAACAGTGGGATCAGTTCTGTTCTATCACTTTTCAATTCCGAAAAATCATTTCGCATATGACAAAAATGTTCCTAGTTGATGATTCATGTATAGATGATATATGAATGAATTCCTATTATGAATGTCGTGTAATGAACTCACTATATGCATGGTCTTGATGATTTTTGATGATGAACTCTTATGATCTCTTAATTAGCATAAAACTCCATAAAGGTTATTTCTAAAAAGCTATTATTTCCAACTTTACATTCCCTAGTGTTTTTATGATTTTATTCTTGAAATTTACTTGTCATCTAAATAAAAATGAGTTCTAAATGTCTATATTAATCATGACCTTCATTTATGCATAAAAATCCACATTTTTCATTTGGTAAACGTGTTTTTAAACAAGCTACTTCCAAAAATCCGAATTTTGAAATTTTCATCTTCTTGCATTTTCCTTATGAGAAAACTTGTTTAATGCATCAAAAATTGAAGCTTTAATATATCTATTATCTAAGGACTCCAATTGACTCATAAATATCCAATTTAAACTTAAATAATAGGTGTTCATGTAGGCATGATTCTAAATTACGAATTTGACTATTAATCCATATATCAATATTTTTCATTCTAACTCCACTACGTGTTTTACATTTTTGTCATGCCTAAACTCATCTAAACTTATGAAAATCATTCCTTAAGGGTGCCTATTACACATACCCTCCATTTTTTATGAAAAATATGAGTTTAGAAGGGGTTTTGGTGGTCTTTAGAGTAGGCTTCCAAAATCATCCGAATTTTCAACTAAGTCTTTCTAACCAAAATATTTTCTTTTTCAAGTTCCTTGTCTTCTTTACATGAGATCTACTATCTAACATATCTATCCATAAGCAAGGCTACATTTTTATGATCATTCATGCATGAAAATTAAAATAACCATACGATCATGAATGTAGATGAAGATATAAATGTCTAAACACTAGATCTACTAAATATAATGCATGAATCATAAGTTTCATGGCATGAACATCAATATGTATGCAAGATCTTTACTTTACATGCATGAACAAGAGAATATCTCAACAAAAACTCATTTAAACACTAGATCCATGTCTTGTGATGGCTTGATATTCTTGTTCAAGTGTTTTCATGTCCCTAGCATATGCTCATTGGGATTAAATGAGAAAACACACAAGAAATAGCTTTGCCATTACAAGGTTTAGGAAGAACAAAGCTTAAATCAACATAACCAATGGAGTTTAGAAGTAGAAATGAAGAGGATTGAGCTTTTGTGTGTGAGTGAGAGAAGGGGGGGGGGGGGGGGGGGGGGGGGGGGGGGTGTGTGGGCTAGTGCTCACGACATCAAAGGGGAGAGAAGGAGAGGTTTTTACTTTTGAAGAAAATTTGACAAGTGAAAATGAGAGAGAATGAACATTTAGCTTATATATTTAAATGGATTAGGGTTTTTAGTTGAAAAATAGCAAAATAAATCAAAATGAGAGGGGGAAAAAAGAGGGGGGGGGGGGGGGGGGGGGGGGGGGGGGGGGGGTGCGGGGGCGCCGGCCTTAGCATAGTGTGTGTGTGTTGAAATTTGATATTTGTAATTTAAGTAATTAAAATGTAATAATTGTAATAATATTTAAGAGACAAAATCCTTCGGAAAGAAATTGAAATGAGTAGTTGTAAGGATGTAAGGTAGGGTTTGGGTTAGTGTGTAGTGTAGGTTGTACTTGTGAATAGTAGACAAGACATCTACTTTACTTGTTGTAACGAAAACATGGGAAAAGGCTATAACTGTAATTTTTATGGCTCGGAAAATTATAAAATTGACATTTTTGGAATCCTTATAAAATTACGGTTCTAATGAATATTCGGAATATTTTTCTGAGTTCGGGGGTCCGGGGCACGTTTTTCCGTAATTGGGGTCGGGAAGGTTGGGAACTGAAAAATTCTCGAATTTAAAAATTTCAAAGGTCTAAAATATACTTTGGAACAATAATCCATATTCATTTACTTTATAAAATTTATTTTGTTATGAAACCGAAGGAAAGCCGGATTTAGGGTTCCTAGGCTTCTCTCACTAGGCTTACACCGAACAGGATTAGGGTTTCGCTTTTCAACTCCTGGGGTTTCCTTAGCTACTGAGAATACCGAGGTTTACAGATATCCTCCAAATTGATGTGATTCAACCATCTGAATCAATGCTGGTTTAAGCTCAAAGTTGTTGGCTTGAACTGTAGGTCTTCGAACAGCAGGACCTTGTACAGTAGGTACTGTATAATCCTGAAGTGCTCTAACAAGTGCAGCTTGAATTTGACTATTATGATCATTGTTGCCCTCATTATTTCTTGGTTCATTTTCTGCCATTTCTTGTCTTCTTCGGTTTTCTCTCCTCTGTTGATGCAAAGTTCTTTCAATTTCAGGATCTATTGGTAGAAGATCAGCACTTCTACTTCTTTGCATATAACCTGCAAAGAGGAAAGAATCAATTCTTTGGAGAAACACCTAAACTACTAGCAAAACTAAAAGTGATCTAATATTAATTTTGGTCTCCAGCAACGGCGCCAAAAACTTGATATGAATGGAATGTGTATGTATAATTTCAGATACTACTAGCAAGTGTACTGGGTCTTGATCAAATAATATAGAAGTGAGTTGAGTATCGTTCCCACAAGGACTAAATTAACTACTAGATTGATATTAGTTTATACTAATATTTAGGCAATCAAAATTTTATCGATTAACTAACTAATTCTATCTATGCAATGAGATTGTGAGACGGATATAAGATGAATGTGGGAAGGAACAGAATCCATCCTAATCTTTACTAATCATGCTGAAGTTATATTATATGAATAATTAGGATTATGGATATTTGTAAGAAATTGTCAAAACCTAAAACTATCAAGTTTTAGCAAACCATAAAATAATCTATTAGCTTCCACTATACAAATTATCAATGGAATCTAATTTATAATCATAAATCTTCCAATTCTATGATTATCTAATATCCTAAATTAATTCCTCCTAATTCCTTAGTAAGAAATTAAAATAAAATATTGCATGAATCACATGGACAATTTCTAAATTAGATTAAACTTTAATGCTTCCACATTTGTTGTTCAATCTCAATTCATGAATTCCTATGAACCTTAATTCCAAAGTATCAGAATTCTTATCAATTCAATTTCCATCAGAAATAAAATAGATAATTGGAATTCAATACAAATATTCCATAATTCTAACAACCCTATAATATAAATTCAAGAATCATCTTAGCAAAATTAGGATTTCATCACTTCCTACAAAGAAGAATTTAGCTACTCATGGATGTTGATTCAATAATCAAATAAGAATATGCAATTGATAACATGATGAACAAATAATTTAGATAAATGAATTGCATAAGAAAGAGATTAGATATCACCAATTCAAGTATCACAATCTTCAATTACAATTCTTAAAAGGTCAAATCTCTCATAAATCTCTATGAAATGCTAAGCTATTTGTATACTGAAGTGTTTCCTATGTATCTACTGCTTGTGCTTCTTGCTTGTTGTTCTTGTTTGAGGGGGGGAAGTCCCCTATTTTTAGGAAAAAATTCGTGTAAAGCATTAAATGAAAAATAGCAGTTTCACTTCATACGCCGGCAGTTACAGATCCTACGTCGGCGGCTTACAGACGGTGTATCTTCAATTTCCTTTACACAGGCAATGCACTGGCAGCTTTCATCTTCGGTTACATGTACAAGCCGCTTCTACATCGGTGGCTTAGATATAGATCTAGCCGGCGTATGTGATGAGAAATGAAAGGTTGGCCTAATTTATAACGAAGACTACTACAAAGCCGGCGGCTTTGATACTTGCTTAGATACTCCAGCATATTTCGTCTCTTCAATTACCTCCAAGCATGTGTTGTCTACTTGTCGCTTCTGATCCCTGATCTATACTGCCTCAACGCTGGCGGTCTTAGTAGCTGGCGTATGTTATAACTTCTTTTACACTGGCATTGCTTGAGTTCTAAGCTGCTGGCCTTCATTGTATACTGGCCAATTCATCTTCTACACCGGCAGCTTTGAGGCGGCGTATAATTGGTTGAGTTTAAAGCTTGCAAAAGCTGGCAATGTTGGCAACGGCCTTGAGTGTAAGCCGTCTGAATGTCGGCAACTTTAAATTCACAATAGTCGGCGTATCTTTGAATTTTTTCCAATTTTCATTCCAACTTTTTTGTTTTGTTTGATTTCTTTGTCCAAATTAGACCTGAAACATGAAATTTAACCAAAACAAGTATCCATTCTAGCTATTTTGAACATCAACAAGTTGTATAAAATATGATCTTATCAGTTTTTCTATAACGAGTCTCGGGAAAGCCCGGAATTGAAATTTTCTCAAAATCTGATCTTTTCTTGGTTTGAAATATATTCAATAACTATATTCAAGATTAAATTTTCTTATAAAAGTTTCTTAATTGGAAACCGAGGAAAAGCCGAATTCAGGGTTCCTAAGTCTCACTCCCGTCTTAAGCTATTTCGGTTTAGGGTTTTGGTTTCCGGTTTTCGAGTCATCTTGGTTACTAGAAAAATCGGGGCTTACAACCTACCCACCTTAAAAAGAGTTTTTTCCTCAAAACTGAACTAACGTACCTTGTTCCTCAAACAACTCGAGGTATTTCCTTCGAATCTCCTCCTCAACTTCCCATGTTGCTTCCTCAGAAGCATGGTTTTTCCACGATACTTTAACATAGCGGATCTCCTTATTCTAAAGCTTCTGAGTTTTCTTATCCAAGATCTTTAAGGGGTGTTCTTCATAGGTGAGATTCTCCTTTAGGCGAATGGGTTCCAATTCCGAAATCCGTTTAGGGTCAGGTACATACTTTCTTAGTATCGACACGTGGAACACATTATAGACTCCCGACAAGTTTGGTGGTAATGCTAGCTGATAGGATGAATCTCCCACTCTTTCCAAGATCTCAAAGGGTCCAATATACCTTGGGCTTAATTTCCCTTGAGTCTGCATCCTCTTTATGCTCTTGATCGGGTTTATCTTCAGATAGACATGGTCGCCCACTCGGAATTCTAGTTCTCTTCTTTTCAGATTAGCCTAACTCTTCTGTCCGTCCTGAGCTTCTTTCATCTTTTGTTGAATGACTCGGACCTTATCAGCTGCTTCCTGAACCAATTCTAGCCCAATAGCAAGTTTTTCCACATCGTCCCAAAACAGAGGGGACCTACAACGCCATCCATATAGGGCTTCATAGGGTGGCATCTGAATGGTCGAGTGGTAGCTATTGTTATAGGCAAACTCAATTAGAGGTATGTGATTGTCCCAACTTCCTTTAAATTCCAAAATGCATGCTCTTAACATATCCTCTAAGGTCTGAATGGTTCGCTCAAACTGTCCGTCTATCTGAGGATGGTAAGTGGTACTGAAATGCAACTTGGTACCTAGGCTCTTTTGTAAGCTCGTCCAGAACTTTGATACAAACCTCGGATCCCGATCCAAAACAATCCCTGCTGGTATACCATGGAGTCGTACAATCTCTCTGATGTAGATCTTAGCCAACTTCTCTAGCAAATAGGTCATATTGATCGGTAAAAAGTGTGCTGACTTTGTCCATACAAGTTAGTGTCTCCAAAGCTTCAAGGCAAAACCACCACAGCCAACTCCAAATCGTGTGTAGGATAATTCTGCTCATGAGGCCTTAATTATCTAGAGGCATAAGCAATGACTTTCCTTCTTGCATCAACACACATCCAAGGCCATTCCTGGAGGCGTCACTATGCACTGTATAAGATTTTTCGGGGTCAGGTAGTACCAAAATCGGAGCTGACACCAGGCGTTGTTTCAATTCTTGGAAACTTTGCTCCCTCTTATCTGTCCACACAAATTTCTCATTCTTTTGGGTCAGTTGTGTCAGAGGTTTGGCGATTTTAGAGAAATCCTTCACAAACTTGAGGTAGTAACCAGCCAAACCTAGGAAGCTTCTCACTTCAGTCACGATTTGTGGTTGTTTCCACTTCACCACAGCCTCAATCTTTTCAGGATCTACTAATATTCCTTCTCCCGTCACCACATGCCCAAGAAAAGATATCCTATCCAACCAGAAGTCACACTTGGATAGTTTGGCGTACAACTTATTCTCTCTTAAGGTTTGCAACGCCATCCGTAGATGCTCCTCATGTTGTTCCTTGGTTTTAGAATAGATTAGAATATCATCTATGAACATAATCACACACTTATCCAAAAGTGGTTTGTAGACTCGGTTCATGAGGTCCATAAATGCAGCCGGTGCATTGGTTAGCCCAAACGGCATCACCAGAAACTCATAGTGCCCGTACCGCATACGGAAGGCTGTCTTGGTTACATCTTCGGGCTTTATTCTCAACTGGTGGTAACCCGAGTGCAAATCAATACGTGAGAACACACTCGCCCCTTGAAGTTGGTCAAAGAGGTCTTCAATCCTTAGAAGAGGGTATCGATTCTTAATTGTAACTTTGTTCAATTCCTGATAATCAATACATAACCTCATAGACCCATCTTTCTTCTTTGCAAACAACACAGGTGCACCCCATGGCGACACGCTGGGTCTTATAAACCCTTGATCCAAAAGCTCTTGCAATTGGGTTTTTAATTCTTTTAATTCTGCCGAGGCCATCCGGTATGGTGCCTTCGATATCAGTTCTGTACTTGGTGCTAGAGTGATTTCAAAGTCGATCTCTCTTTTTGGTGGCTAACCGGGTAGTACGTCGGGAAATACATCTTCAAACTCATTTACCACGGGTATGTCTTTCTTTTCTCCCATTTCCTCTCTAACCCAAGCATCTTCTATTGGCACAAATTCTTCATCCTCCATCATTAGCTCAAAGGAGCTTAACCCGGAATCCCTTCGTACCATGGTTTCCATGAAAGGAAGTTTACTCTCTCCATCCTGTGGTCGTCAAAACTTATCATTTTTCGTTGACAATCCACGATGGGTTGAACCTTACATAGCCAATTCATTCCGAGGATGACTTCATACTTACTCATCTCCAAAACTATCAAGTCGCTTGTTGAGTTATGCCTTTGGATTTCTAGTAAGCAGTCCCTTATTATATCCCAGGTCGATACGACACTACCTGTGGGTGTCTTAATCCTTAAGCTGGTGATTGTCATGGCTATGGGTAATCCAAGCTGCTTAGCTAAGCTGGTAGTGATAAAGGAGTGGGTTGCTCCCGTGTCAAACAACACATAAGCTTCACTCTTATTCACCCTTATGCGTCCTATTACCATAAACATTTATCACTACTTGATCCTAAGCACCAAAACAGCTATCTATTCCAAGATTTCCAGATTTCAGCTTTTCCTCTTTCACAGTTTTAACTCTTTTTAAAACTTGTTAAGAAAACAAAGAACTTTTATCTTAAAAGAAATTTGTTACTAACCTGTCACCAAGCCGCCATCTGCATCATCGCCTTGGTCCAAGCGACCAGCTCCACACCTTCCTCCTCATCCTCTTCAATCATCCATTGGCCTTCGAAGTTGTATAGCCGCATCCCGTGCATGGCCGAAGCTGCACGGCTTCCACTCTGCTATCAGATCATAGGGTGCTATCATTACCCGGATTTCCATAAGGCCGGGTAGCCACACTTTTCTTTTGGGAGCACTCGCAGGCTAAGTGCCCTTTTTCCTTGCAAAGGAAACAGGTTACCGTCATCTTCTTCGGGCAAACATAACTAGATGGCCTGCCTCGCCACAGAAGAAACACTTGCCCTTCAGCTGTGGGCACTGCCTTGGATAATGGCTTCCCTTACACTTCCAATAAGTAATGTTGGGCTTGTGTTGGTTGGGCTTTCCACCGTTATTGTCCTTAAACCCATAGTAAGGCTTGTATCTCTTTCCTTTATAGCCTGAGCCGGAGGTGTCAAATTGCCTCTTTCTGAACACTCTCTTGTTCGACTCAAAATGTTTCCTCTTCTTAGCCCCTTCAATCAACCGGGCTTTCTCAATTACGTCAAGGTAAGTTTGTAAACCCGATTCCTCTAACTTCACCCTTAGGTCTTCATCTAGACCATCTAAAAATACTTGCTTTTGTAGTTCCTCGCTGTTTTTGTAAGACTCGAGAGCATACTGCAGCAGGTGATTGAATTCTGTCTCATATTGCTTGATTGTCCTGCCCCTCTGTTTAACATGCAGAAAATCTGCACTATATCTTACTCGGAGGCTAGCAGGAAGTAGTTCTCCAGGAACTCCCGGCGAAAGTCTCCCAATTGATAGGCGGTGCCAAACTTCTCTTTTTCGATTCCCACCATAATCGGGCATTATATCTCAGCATATAGGTGCCACATTCTAGTCGGAGATATGGTGGAATCTCATAAGCTGCGAAAGACCGCTCGACTTGTGCTAACCAATCCTCCGCTTCGTCGGGTTTTCCAAACGCCCCTTCAAAGTAGCGGTTGCTTTTGATAAAGTCAGGGAGAGAACTCCTTTGATATCCTCTATGTGGCAGAGGAGGTGGATGACGAGCATTGTAGGATTGTTCTTCATGGGATAAGGGGATTTCTGCTTGCATTCCCCTATATGGTGGAGGTGGTGGTAAGGGTGTTGAATCCCTCATACTTGGTTCGGGATTATGCGGTTGATTTTGATTATGGTTTTGAATGAATGCGTTAAGCAAGTTTGTCAGCTATCCAATCGCATTCATCATGGCTTCTTGAGGATTGAGCTGTGCAGCCTCAGGTCGGTTGGCTTGGGGTGGTCTTGTTGATTTGCATTACTAGCTTCGTTTGAGGGTGGTTCTTGCTCCCTATTACGGTTTCTTCGGTTTCGGCTGTTACATAACATCTTAGTGAGTTTTATTTCCTCTTTAAAGTTTCGGGATTATAAAAAAAAAATTGATTAAGGAATTCGTAAAATTTTAGGAATAATTAAGGAACTTACAGAATTTATAAAAGATCCAAGAAAAACCATTACATATCGTCAACACAAAAGGCTCTTAGAGCAAAAGAAATCATAACAAGCAAAGGAATTCAAAATCAAGTGATGATATGAATGAAAAGATGTCTATGCAAATAAATGAAATGAATGTGTCTTACAACTAATGCAAAAGTATAATGCTTGCGAAACTTCTTTCTTGGAATCAAACATAATACTTCATTAATTTGATGTGCCATACAAGAGTTGTATTACAAATAAGTTTACAAAATTTGGCGACACAAATCTAACCTTCCGATATTAGCCGCTAACTTCAATCTAACAACATCTAGAGACATAGAAAAGAAAAGAAACTGAAAGGCAACATACTAAACTATGAAGAGAACCTAAGGCAAATTGGCATCCTGCATTGCCTACTAACAAAAGTACTATTGGACTCTATAGGACACTCGACTCTACTCCTTCATGGCTCACTCGGAGTCGTCCGGTGTGGGGCTAGGGAGTCGTCCTTGGCTAGAAGAGCCTCCATCATCCCTTCGGATGAATTGGCTTAGATAAGCCCTCACAGTTAACCTCCTCCTCCTAACGGGTCGGGATAAGGGCTTCTGTTCCTCTTCTTCCTCTTCTTCTTCTTCTCATCTCCTGATCTCTCACTTGGTCTCTTCCCTCCTCATCATCTCTATCATTAAATCCATTCCTATTGCTAACTTCTATACCCAATTCTCTTCCAGCTTCATCCCACAACCTGTTCACTCTATCCTGGGCTTCCCTCATCATCTCCTCATCTTCATCTATCCTCTCCAATGGTTCCTGAACTGTCTGCTCGGGGACTACAGCATTAACCTCAGAGGGATGCTCAACCACCGGATAGGTATCCTTCCAAATGGTAGGGTCAAACTCTGGTTCCATTCTTCCACTATCAAGTATATCTAGATCTTTATCAAAATCCCATACAATCTGATCTGGCAATTGGTTGGGATGTTTCTGGGGCTATGGCTGAAGGAGTAGGGGTTCTAGGTACTTCCTCATCTTGCCAATTTGGATCCTCCTCGGGATCCTTCTCTTCTTCATCCTCCTCTTCATTGTCCTCTTCCTCATTATTCTCTTCGTTCAATTCTCCCCATTCAACTGCTGGAGCATCTATCAATTACACTCCTTCATCTCTTGCCTGTGGGGCTAATACTCCCCCTAAAAATGGTATAATGTCAAGATACTTGTCTTGCCATACTATGTGGTTTCGGGCGTCGGCAAAGTTCCATTCCCTATGGTCAAAGAGATCATCATGTGCATGTACGTAAAGAGGTCCAATACTATTCCATACCTTAAAGTCTGGGTGGGTGGGATTCCCTTCGTTCTTCAAAATGAAGGTGGCTTCTCTTAGCATCGGTTCATTAGCATATTCTACCATTACCCTTTCTAAGGTATAAATGGTTTCCAGCACAGTCCATCTTCTTCTTCTGATTGGATCATACCTAAGTTGATCTATCACCGACGCCTACCTCGTATATCTTAATCCCTCTTTCCACAAGCCATACATTTCCATTAAGGTTCTAGGTCGTTGACTAGTGCAAAATCTTCGTATAACACCCGTAATCTCAAACGGTACTCCACCATGGTCTCATTTGTGCTTTTGGTGAAATTTCTAGCCCTCTCGCGTGTTCACCCAAAGAAACCACAACAAGAAAACTATTTAGCCTAGCTTTAACTCCAAATTAACCTAGTTGCTTAATTCTAGGTTCAGTTTTAAACTCTATTGTCATGCTTAATAACCTAGTGCTCTGATACCAACTTAAACTGTCACGCCCCATGGGTACCCATACGTAACAGTCCGCACATGCCATACAAGATTCCCGAATTACACCTTAGTCTTCGAAGGTCTCGTATAGATGTAAAGGCGTACCTTTATGATAGAATACAAGTCCAAATGGAGATAAAAGCTTAACTTGGCATACATTAGCAGTAGGATATAACTCATGATGCATAAATAAATATTACATTTACTAAGGGGCATTCCCCGCAAAGAATATTTAGTGGCCTTATAATCATCCAAGTCTTAAAAGTTTCCTATGGAAGTCTAAATAGTAATTTCAACTTCTAGGGGAAACTCCTAGCTCTTGTACCTGTGCGGTCGGGTCACGTTGTCTAAGCCATAAGTTGGTAGCTGCAAAAGGAAGAAACTGTAGGGACGTAAGCTAACTAGCTTAGTGAGTGAAATCTTCCACAAACATTCATGTCACAACAATTCAAACAAGTGATTATACAAGCAAGTGAATGCACCAAACACATGAGAACAACATACATATGACTATCCGGAAATCATATGTGGATGGACTTGCGCCCTCCATCACGGGTTAGCAGATTAACAAATACTGCGGTACTAACTTTATGCCGTTTATGGTTCACGGGTAACCAACAATTATTTCGTTTCTGGATCACGATTAACCAACCAATTAATCTCGTTTAGGATCACGATTAACCAACCAATTAATCTCGTTTATGGATCACGATTAACCAACCAATGCTAATGCTCCTTCCCATTATGATATGCATATGTCTGAATTTGGCATTAGTCCGAATAGTTGATTAAGTCATTTTATTCAGGCGATCAAGCAATTTCTCAAACAATACATCTAACCAACTACACAGTCAGAAATTATCACCCGGTTTCGATATTCTTATTTTAGTTCTCATATCATCATCAACATACAATTTCCCATTATTCCCCATCATACATATTCATTCACTTGGCCTACATTCTAGTGCACTAATTTATCAAGCACATACAATAAATGAATTGGGAAGAGAAACTCACTCGCATTGGTTCGCGGTCTCTTAATAGTAGTATATCGGTGGTAAAGACTCGACGTCCTGGGTTCACCTAATCACAAAAGAAATACCCTAATAAGTATTCTACCATCTAAGATACCAAAACTCTAGACAACTTAGTTGAAATCGAAATTCGCGTCATTTCCGAAGTCCGATTTAAAATGGTCATAACTTGGTTATTTTAACTCGGGAATTTCGCAAATTTTTATATATCAATTTCTATCTACTTCGAAAGAGCTTTCAAATATGAAGTTTAAATCAAGTTTTGAAAACAGTTAAGTCTCAGAAATGAAGGATCAGTTATGATGTAGGTATGTTGATTCCAAAAATGTGATTTTCGAAATTGTTCTTGAAGTTTCCAAATATAGAATTAAAATAGATGCCATGGTAATGAATTTCTCTATCATGAATGTCATGATATGAACTCTTATGTGCCTAAGTTCAAAATTTAGATTAAAGAATATAGATAACCTTTACTTAGGAAACCATTTCATACCATTGGTTAACTAATAATTTTGCTACACTTGGTCACATTACTTGTTCTAAGGATTTTCTCAGGAAATTCTATTTACTCCAAAGAAAAAATTGACCCTTATATTAACTATATCCTAAGGCCTTTATTTCTTTAATTAAATCTTCATTTGTAAGTTATAAGGGAGTCTTATAATAGGGTTGATCCAAAAATCCGAATTTAGCAAAATTTATTTTTAAATTGATTCTCTTAAGAACAATGTATTTTACTTAGAACTTTAGGTATTTACTTTATCTATACCTAAGGGACTTCATTTATTTAAGGAAAACACCATTTTTGTGGTTGGAAACTAGTGTTTTTAAACCACCTATTGATTATTACGAATTTTGCTTACAAGATTTTCAACTCAAAACTTCTATTAGACTTCATCTCTTGTTTATAATTTTCCTTGGTTTAAAAACTCATTTAAACTCATGAAAAAGTATCATCATCAAACATCATTTATCACCTATAGGCTTCATTTTTCTTGTTAAAATACATGTTTGAGTTGATAAAATGGGTTTTAAACTAGGTTTTCCATGTCATCCGAATTTACCCTATTTCATTTCTTGAAAAAGAGTTTTCTTTTTTGGTTTCATAACTCATCTACCTATAGGTCTATATACTGCAAGATTATTTACTCAAGACAAAAGTCTTGATGACTTTAATGCACAAAAACTCAAAATAGAGATGAGATCTTAAATGCTTACATGAATATGAATGGTAAAATGATAGAATCTTACTATCTTAAGTGCTTAATAGGTTTTGAAACATAAAACTAAATTTTTATGAAAGATCTTTTGTTCAAAAAAACTTTTAGATAGATGATCATGAAGCTCATGGCATGAAAGCTTGTTTAAATGCAAGATCTACTTTGTGATGGTTTGGTATTCTTGTGTTAGTATTTCCTTGTCCCTAGCAAGAGCTCATGGGGATCTTTGAATGAAATACTCAAGAATATCCTTGCCATTACAAGGATCTAGAGGTAAAATAAGTAAAGTTCTTTTACTTAAGAGTAAAATAGAAGACAAATGAAAAAAAGAAAAGTTGTGTGGGAGCCATGGGGCTCATGGCAATGTGGAGTGGGAGGGAGAGAAAAGAAGCTTATTTCACCTTTATGAATTTTTGAAATGAGAAGAATGAAGAGAGAAGAGAGAAAAAGTAGTTATATATGAAGTTAAATTAGGTTAAATGAGATAAAATAAAAAAAAATTGCACAATGGGATCGAAATTAGGGGGATCACGCGGCCATGAATTGGGGGGGGGGGGGGGGGGGGGGGGGGGAATTGATTTTTATTTAATTTGTTTTGATAGATTTGTGTATTAAGATCATAATTTGTAATAATTATTTAGAGACAATAATTCTTGGAAAAGAAAATGCAATTGAGTGTTTGTAAGGATGTAAGAGTAGGTGTGGCTTGTGAGTGTAGTAGGTTATACTTGTGACTAGTAATGAATAGTAATCAAGACAACTTAATTACCGGTAGTAAGAAAAATACGAATAAAAATCATAACTGTAATGTATTTTCAAACCGAAAAATTATGAAATTTATATTTTTGAAATCCTTATTTAATTTCGATTCACATGAGTATTCATGAGTAAATTTTGAAATTCAAGTTCCGGGGCACTTTTTCTGTAACGGGTCTCGGAAAAGCCTGGAATTGAAATTTTCTCAAAATCTAATCTTTTCTTGGTTTGAAATATATTCAATAACTATATTCAAGATTAAATTTTCTTATAAAACTTTCTTAATTGGAAATCGAGGAAAAGCCGGATTCAGGGTTCCTAGGTCTCACTCCCGTCTTAAGCTATTCCGGTTTAGGGTTTTGGTTTCTGGTTTTCGAGTCATCTTGGTTACTAGAAAAACCGGGGCTTACAATAGATATTATAATATTTGTAAGACCTTTGAAAAATATACATATTTGTTTACTCATGTTAAATGCATGAAATCAATGAAGTTGTCTCAACTATAAATTTTTGGTAAAAGTAAATCTTCTAAAACTTTTGAAATTTTCCTCTTAGTTTTCTAGAACTTTCTTAAGTCATTTTGAAAGGGGTATTTTCTTAATTCTATTTCCTTAAATTTCGAAAGAATGACTTCCACTTTCTAAATTTCTTATAGCTTAGTTTCTAATTCTTTTGAAAGTAATAATTCTATATTTTGAAGAAGTGGTTTACTATGTTGTTCAATAATTCTATTTTTATGAAAGGAAATTTCTTGGTGTTTCTCAAACTAGTCTTTTTGAAGGATGAAAAGTGAAGTTTTAGCAAAACAAGAATTTGAAATTTCTTAATCTTTAAAGAATACTTTTTCCAATAAATGTGTATTTTCTAAGAATTCCTCTTTTCTTTAGTTTCTAACTTCTATTATGAGCTCCACTAATTTCTTAGAAAATATATACTAAGTTGGTTCCATTTTCATGGAAAAATTGTTTCTTTCATGACAATATTTATTTTTGGAGAAGAACTTCTATTTTAAGAAAACTTTTCTTCTTTGTCTTTTTGAGACAAAATCACTATGTTCATACATGATCATGAAATAAAATTATGAAAACATAGGAAAAACATAATGGTAATAAAATAAACAAGTAAAGAAATGTATCAAGTATTAGGAACCTTAGCTTCATCAAGATATCATGGGACTAAGAATGAACTACTCCCAAAAGAAAAACAAAGGAATCGTTTTGACTTGATGAGGATAAGTCTAAGATTAGAAAGACTAGTCTTTAAACAACATGAAAGTAAATAAATTGCAAGGAAAGTAAATAAATTGCAAAACAAAGGAGCTTATATGCTCTAAAAGATATATATAGCTATATAGATATATTTAGTTAAATATATATATGAAAGCAACATAAAAGAAATTAGATTCATGAACAAAAATAAAGTATAAACTTATTGTTGCTTTCTTTAACCTTCAAGGTTTAGAAAACACACACTAATCTCATACTAAGTAAATGAACATAAAGGAAACTCTAAAGAAGAATTACCTATCAAGACTAATTTTTAGCGAACTTTGAGAGAGAACTCTTGTAGAATTTTGGGAGAGTAATTTTAGTATATGGAAGTATGAAGGAAGTGGAAGGAAGATGATATATTTATACGAAAATGTGGGAGGAAAATTGTGTTAATTAAATAAGTGAAAATTGAAAGAAATTGAGGAGGGGGAGGGCATGGCCGGTGCAAATTGAGTGAAAGAGAGGGAGAGAAATTTTTTTTTTTTTTTTTTTGAAAAGTAAAATATGAAAGATGTGAAGTTGTATTGAAATGAAAATTGTAAGGAAATAGAGGTATGGTTTATAAGAGTAGGTTGTAAAAAAAAAATAGAGATAGATAAATAGTGTAGAATAGTAGTAAATAGTGTAATGTAAAGTAGACATGACAATTTAAGTACCAGTAGTAAGAAAATACACGTATAATTGCAATATTTGATATTTTTAGTTACCGAAAAGTTATGAAACTGATATTTTTGAAATCCTTACATTAAATCGGTCCTATCAGTGTTATCGGAATATTTTTATGATTCCGGGCTCCAGAACATGATTTTCGAGAACTGACCTTGTTTGAGTCCGAAGAACACTCGGATTTCGCAAATCTGATATTTTTATATAACCTAAAGGTATTACGAACTATTATCACTAATTATTCCAACTCCATTTTCTAGGGCTAAAGAAAACGGGAATGCCAGATCTAAAATCTAGGATTTGTACTAGATTTTTGTTGACCTTTAGGGTTTCAGTTGACTTTTAATTCTAAGGTCAAACTTAAAATTAACCGAAAATTTTAGTGGTCTATAAAATTTCATGATGAGCTTATATAAACTTTTAAAAAGGAATTTATTTGGAATATCCTTCTATGTCTTGATGAAAAACATTTATAAAATTTTAAGAGTTTAGTCTTTCATTAAAAAGATCTCTTTTTATTTGGACAACAACTCATTAGACATGCATGAATATGATTATGTAGTTTATAAAAAGATAAAAATATCACAAGATAATATAATAAATAATATAAGAAACAATAAGCATAATAATAATAATTGTCAAGTATTGGGAGCCTTAACTTCTTCAAGGCTTCCCAAGACTAAGAATAGATTAGTCCAAAAAAAAAAAAAGAAAATCGTTTTGACTTAATGAAAACAAGTCTAAAACTAGAAAGACTAGTCTTAAAATAACTTGAAAGTAAATAAATTGCAATGAAAATAAATAAATTGCAATAACAAGTGAGCTTATATGCTATAAAAGATATATATAACTGCATAGATATATGTATTTAGATATACATAAGAGAACAACATAAAGGAAAATAGATTCATGAACAAGAATAAATTATGAACATATTGTTGCTTTCCTAACCTCCATGGTTTAGAAAACACATACTATATTCATGCTAAGCAAATGGATATAAAGAAATCTTTGACTATTGCTTATAGAAGAAGAAATTAGAGAAAATTTTGGGAGAGGTTTTGGAGAGAATTCGTGATAGTAATGATAGTGTAAAAAAGGTGTGAAGGAAATGAAAGAGATTGGTAGTTTTTATAGGAAAAAGTGGAGAATAAATTATGTTAATTAAATAAGTAAAAATTAAAATAAAGATGAGAGAAATGGGGAGGGAGGCAATGCAATTTTAAGGGGAAGAGAGATTTTTTTTTTTTTTTTGGTATTTTTGTTAATAAAAAGTGAGATGTGAGAGATGTGAAGTTGTATTCGAAATGAAAATTATAAGAAAATAGATGTATAGGTTGTAAGAATAGGTTGTAAGGAAAAGTAGGAATAGATTAATAGTGTAGAATAGTAATGAATAGTAAACAAGACAATTAAATTATCGGTAGTAATAAAAATAGCGTAAAAAGGCTAGATTTGATATATTTAGCTACCGAAAAATTATAAAACTGATATTTTTGAAAAAATTATATTTTTACAAGTCTATGGTATATCTGGAATATTTTTACTATTTCGAGCCCCGAGACATGCTTTTCAAAAACTGTATCCAATCGTGTTCAAAACGAATCGCGATTTGACTAATCCAATATTTTTAAGCTTTCTTATGTTATTATGAACTATTTTACATACTAATCTCTTACTTACTCATTTAGGGTTACGAACACGAGATTGCTGGACTTAAACAGTTTCGTCTAACTAGGGTTTTGTTGACTTTAAGGTTTCTGATTAACCTTTTAATTTAGGATTTAAGCTTAACCGATCGTATAAATTCGGGGGTTTACAGGCATGTTTGAATGGTTTAACATGGTTATGAAGAAGTACGGTACAAACAAAGCAATTCAGATTATACTTCATTCTTAAAGCATCAAGGAAGGTTGGTAACTATACTTTTAATTTATGTCGATGATATGATAATTACAAGGAAACAATGAGAAGGAGATTGCGAGCCTACGAAAACATCTAGCAACTGAGTTTGAAATGAAAAATCTTGGAGGCTTAAAATATTTTTAGGAATTGAGGTGGCTTGATCAAGTTAAGGAATATTTCTTTCACAAAGAAAGTATGTGCTTAACTTTTAGTTGAAACAAGCATGCTTGACTGTAAGCTAGCAGACACTCAGTTAGTTCAAAACTACAAACTAAGAGAATATTTAGATCAGATACCCACCAACAAAGAAATATATCAGTGGCTTATGGGGAAGTTAATTTACTTGTCTCATACACGTTCATATATTACTTATGTCGTGCGCCTAGTAAGTTAGTTTATCCATAATCTGAGTAAAGAACATATAAAGCTGTAACTCAAATTTTGCGGTATCTAAAAACATCTCCAGGAAAAGGGCTCATGTCTAAAAAGTGAAATCATTTAAAAATTGCTGGTTACACAGACACAGATTGGATAGGAAGCATTTCTAATAGAAAATCCACATGTGGATACTTTACCTTTGTTGGAGGCAACTTAGTCTCATAAAGAAGTAAGAAACAAAAAGTAGTTGCATTATCCAGTACAGAGGTTGAGTTTCGTGGTATGGTAAAGAGGCTTTGTGAGTTGTTTTGGTTAAAAGAGCTATTAAAAGAAATTGGCTACTCATCTGAGTCAAGTATGAGACTGTTTTGTGATAACATAGCAACCATAAAGATTGCACATAACCCAGTTTAACATGACAAGATAAAACATGTTGAAGTAGATCGATATTTTATCAAAGAAAAACTTGAGGCAAAGATAGTTCAATTTTCTTTTGTAAAATCAAAAAACCAACTAGCAGACACTCTCACAAAAGCTATTTCTAGCAAAGTCTTCCATAGCTCACTAAAAAAGTTGGGCATGAAAGATGTTCATGGACCAACTTAAGGGGGGTGTTGACTTTACTGTCTTTATTTTGCTAAAATTAGGGAATTAGGATTTTAATGTATTACCATAATTTTAGGCATAACTCATGTAAAATAGTTATTTCTTTCCTTTGTTAGCACTTTTTTATAGCCTATGAAAACAGATATATATTCAACAATGAAATATATGAAAAAAGAATATCATTTCTACAATTTTGTCTCCTTGTAGCCTCTTTTAATCATTTCACCATAAGGTTCAAGCTGATCCTCTTTTCTGTAAAACATAATCAAGCAAACAATTTTACCTTGAAAATGGAAATATTTCTCTATCCCAGTGTACTTTGAGCATGAATCGATGATATTTTGCATGTTTCTTCAGCCATCTCCCAGGTTTACGAATTAGAGAATCCTTACAGGAATTTCGTTGCCCAAAATTTATGACAAATTGCATTACATTGCCTCTAAGTATTCATCTTTCTTTTGTCCTTTATTCAACTTCTTTTCTTTCATCTGGTTCAAGGCATGTAAAAATCAAATTGAAATACTCTTACTTTATATGAAGCATATATATTCCTATTAGATTTATCATTCCAATCATATCCTTTAAACCAATTAATGGTGAATCTTGTTTTCTCTCATAATCTATTTATTTCCTTCAAGTCTTTATAAGTAGGATTCAAATAGCCTTTATTTACACCGACCATGGATATAGCATTCTTATTAGTGTCCTTGAGAATCCAAGGCAAGAAGCAAACAACAGAATTGGATTAAGTGAATCATTAATTGTGTTCTTTTAAAATTAATTCAGAGCAATATCAGGACACGATTAAAATCCCTACTGAGCAGTAAACATAGTATGTAAAATTTCCTAGAGGCGTATGATACCCACAATTTTATGATTTTTTAACTTCTATATACACAGCAGTGAACACGGCCCAGTACCAAACTTGGAAATTGCAAGGATAAGAGCATTATTTAATCAAAGACAAAGATTTCTTCCTAGGCTTCACATCATGCAACTTTTTTTCGGGAGGTATCCAAGAAATTTCATTTGTTATCATTCAATACTCAATCCTCTATTTATATTAATAAAATCTCTCAATGGATATATTTTTATAGGAAAATGTTTATTGGCCGACCATCAAATGAAGTGAAATGTATTCTTTAATCTTTATTGTCTCATGTCATATTGTAATAAGCAGGCGCAAAGGAGAATGAGATGAATATAATATAATCAATTACATTTATTTTTAGGTATATTATCAACTTGTTTATTAATATGAAGGTGCTTATCGTAGTGGAATGATATCGTAAATGGTACTTGAGTTTCGGCAAAATATGAAACTAGATACCTGAACTTTGAAATTGATTAACTTTATACATGGAAAAACTTTTCATGCATACCAACAATATCTTAGTTAAGTTGTTTTAGATTCTAAATTAATCATTTAAAAGTTTTTCACGTATTAAATTAATCAATTTTAAAATTCAGGTATTAAATTGATCAATTTCAAAACTCATGTATTTAATTGTATATTTTATTAAAATTTAGATACTATTGTGACATTTAAAGTTTAGATACGATCGTGACATTAATCCTATGGTATATATATGAAAAAATATGGTTTACTTGATTTTTTATACATAAAAAAAGATAAAAGATGCATTTGTTTTTGCATAAAACCGTTGTACTCATTTTATTTTGATGAACGATGTGAATCTTTTCCTTTTTTAATCTCAAATGGCTACTTGTAAGAAATAAAGGGCCAAGAAAGGGGAAGAATAAATACCGGATTAGACAATCTGTATTGTGCGATGCTCACTGTACATTTATCATGGAATATATTATATCAATCCTTCGTGTCAACAATATGGAGACTCACGAAGACGTTACATATTATGTTTAATATTATGAATGATATTTTAATTTTAATAAAATATATCATTAGATATTTAAATTTTAAAATTAATCAATTTAATATCTGAATTTTAAAATTAATCAATTTAGTACTTAAAAAAAAATCATGGGATGAAATAGTACTTTTGTTAACTTTTTTTAAATAAAAATTGATCAATTATAAAATTTAAGTATTAAATTGATTAATTTTAAATTTTTAATACATATAACTATATATTTTATTAAAATTTAAATATTATTTGTATATATTAAAGGAAAATAAATTATAAGAACTTTAAAGGTGAAATATTTAATATATAATACAATGATAAGTTTGTTATTTTGAATTTTTTAGCATGTAGCTTCAAACATGCCATCATTATTAAGTAGGACAAAGAAGAAAAAGGAGAGAGTACACACCCAACACCTTGGGCTATTTGCAACAGATGTACCAACAGGCCCAGTTTCCGCAAGGGAAAAGTCACCGAGACCGAGAGCTTCCTGGAAATTTTGTCACAGTTGACATGACTTTCTAGGAAAAGACAAAGGCACAAGCAAAGATCAAAGTCAAGGTCAATAGACCTCAAACACCATTAAAACAAGGAAAAGATCCACTAGAGGTTATCTTTCATCTCAAATTCACCATCTCTTCCAAACCCTGTATATCTCAAGCATTTCATGATGAATCATTTTAGCTTCTCCAGTCACTATGATGGTGAAGATGGTGATCAAACCTTAAGGAAAAGTTCATCATTCACTCCTCCTTCGAGATAACATTATGTAGTATTCTCGAGTTTTCGAGGAGAAACTCATCGTGGATTTATTGACCATCTATATAAAAGCTTGGTCCATGCACGAATTTCTATTTTTAAAGATAACAAAGGACTTCTTAAGGGTGAGAGGAATTGGCTTGAACTTCTCAAAGCAATTGAGACATCTAAAATTTTAATTCCAATCATTTCCCCTAATTATACTTCTAATGATTGGTGTCTCAATGAGCTTGTGCATGTTCTCAAGTGTGAGAAAACATTCGGCCAACTTATCATACCCATCTTCTACCAAGTTAAACCATTAGATGTTCGAAAAAAATTAGATGGCTCTAAAGAGGAGTTGCAAATATGCAAGAAAGAGAGGTACAACTTCGAAGGCATATATGTCCAAGATTGGAAAGATGCACTAATAAAAGTATCATACATGATAAGATTGGAGTCAGAGAAAATTGTAGATGGGTAATCATATATATATATAATATCTATATATATTGTTTTAAATTTTTCCATGTTGTTCATTTGTTTAAACCTTTAATTAAATTGAATAGTTATGAAGGAGAATTAGTAGAAATAGTTGTGGCCAAGGTGTTAAAAGCACTAAGAAACTCTACCCTGCCCGTTAATGATGACTTGGTCAGAGTTGACTATCATGTTGTCAAGATTATGAATATGATCAATGTGGAAGGATCCATTCATGCTATCCTAATTCATGGAATGGGAGGAATAGGCAAAACAACTCTTTCTACGATTGTATACAATCAACTTACTCATCAGATTAGCTGTTGTAGCTTCCTTGCTAATATACGTGAAGCATCGTCAAATTTTAAGGGTATAGAAGGCCTACAAGAACAATTTATTTTAGATATTTTGGGATATAAACAATCAATACTGAGTGTTGACGAAGGATTCAAGATCATTAAAGATAGATTTAAAAACAAAAAAGTTCTCGTTTTGCTTGATGATGTTGACCATAGAGACTAATTGAATACGTTAGTGGGAAAGTCGAATTGGTTTGGAAGATGAAGCATCCTTATCACTACTTCTAGAATAAATGATATCCTTAAAGAGTGGGAGGGTAGTTTTAGTTATGAACTCAATAGATTGAATGATAATGATTCTTTTCTATTATTCTGGAAACATACTTTTAAAAGAAATCATTCTATTCCAAATGAATTCCATACCGTAGCTAAAGAAATCGTGTCCACTACTAGTGGTCTTCCTTTAGCAATTGAGGTCATTGCTTGTCTTTTATATGGAGAAGATCAAGACATTTGAGAAGAAAAATTGAAGAAATTGAAAGAGATACTTGATGATGAAGTGCAAAGTAAGTTGAAAATAAGTTATGATGCTATTAAGCATGAGGACCAATAGATATTTGTTGATATTGCTTGTATTCTGATTCATGAGGGGATAGAACTTGCACTTCACATGTGGGATAGTTGTAATGTTTATGCAAAATTAGGGATAAAATGCTCATATCAATGTCCTTGATAAAAATTGGAGCTAACGATGAGCTAATTATACATGATTAATTTAGAGATCTTGGGAGGGAAATTATTAGACAAGAAAGTAGAGATAACCCTAGAAAACACAATAGATTATGGAAAGAGGAGGAAGCCTTGGTTGTGTTACACTTAAAGCAGATACAAGTCACTGCATCCTCCACTTTTTTCTTCTTATAATGTGACAATAATCTTTGGATGTTCCTCAGTTTATGAAAATATTACTAAACTTAATTTATTTACTTTTAGAAAACAATTTAAAAAGGGAAAATTTATATAAATTATTAATGAAAAAAATATTTACATTAACATTGATAATTGATATGTTGTATAAGATATAGGTTGGTGGTTATTCGTAATAATTTCACAATTGTATGAGCAAACCGTCCTCCATTCATAATTCATTGGATCATGGTACATGCTAATAACTCATTAGTATAAGAAACACAATTGGAAATTACTTTGCCGGCAACCAAACATACTTATCCCGATTTATATCAGTGCATTGAGATCTAATATGAATTTATGTAATAAAGCTATTGAATGAAAGATAATTAAATACAGTAAATAATGAAAAAAAAATTATTAGATGGCGATAATTTGAGAAGCACCAGACTTGAGCATGAATAGTATAAATTATTGTTTTAAATCCAGTATTGACAGAAAGATATTATGTTGATATTGAAATATATAACTTAAAATTAATAGTATACATCATAATAATCATCATCATTATCTCTCTCATCCTCACTGATACTTCCTCTCATATATTTATATATGCCAATGTAATATATACTGCTATTTCAATTTATATATATATATATACACACACAACTATTTCATAACTTAAGATTAAGCTCTATTTTGCTCTAAAAGTAAAAGTACCAACTGAAGAAAGATTTTCTATAAAAACATAAAAGAAAATAGATCCAACTATTTAGATAATAAATGTAAAACAATGCAAGCCAAAAGAGTAAAAAAAATCAATGCTGAGATCGGATACTTAACAAATAATAAAAGCCATTTTTATTTAATATCTTTAATCAACCAATAAGTTAAGAAGATATATCATTATTAGTCTATAATTTAATGTATAATATGATAAAAAAAAATGGTTAGGAATACCGTTCATGAATTATAGATATTTTTGTCAATTTTTTTTTCCTTTTTCCTTTAAAGAAGAATGAAGATCAACCCACTACACATTCAAAAGTTAAAAGTTAAAACTTATAGATGGATTTTTCTTATTAAAATATCATGGTGCCCACATGTGTTAGTGGCTGTAAATGTCCCATGTTTAAAAATTGGAAAAAGCCGGTTTAATTTCTTTTATTTATCAATTTATAATCCCTTATAAAATTACTAGCCCATACATTTGTAGAATTCCAATTCATTAATTTTCTTTGCAGATTCTTGGTTTTCTAGTTCCTTGACATGTATGGAGATAATTTTTGAAAAAAAAAAAAAGAATTTTTCATAATTTTTTTAAGAATTTATATATATATATATATATATATATTTATGACAGGGAACGCAAGAAGTTCTAGCTCTTAATGTTTCGTGTGGTCTTCAAATGGACAACGGGAATCTAAAAATTTGCTCAAGCAAACAATTTGAAGGGGTGACAGAATTGAGATATCTTCGAATGGACAGTGTGAATCTAAATGGAGATTTTAAATAGACCTTTCAACATCTAAGATGACCTCAGTGGAACCAGGGTAGATTGGACTTTATGGAAAGCAATTTTATTCCCACAAAGCTGGTAGTTTTAGAATTTTTATATCTTAGCATCACAGAAGAGTGGCTAGGTTTGGAGTCAAATAAAGGTTGTTTTTTTTTTTTTTAATTTCGTTGGTTTATGATGATTTTGTACGATAATAAGATATATTTACCTTCATCTAACTAACTTCGCCAATTCTTTACTTCTATTTCATGGTTGGTAGAGCATCTTAAAGTTATGAAGCCAGGGTATTGTGATGAATTAACCGCTACTCCAGCATTAGAAGCGTCGAAGTTTTTAATTCTTTCATCTTGCGGACATTTGAAGAAAATTCATTCATCCATTGGCAAATTCAATAAGACGCTCAAGATTCTAGATGTCAGATACTACTGGGAACTTGAGGAGCTACTGATAGAGATAGGAAAAATGGAAGAATTAAGGAAACTTCTCTTAGATGAGACTAGCATAAGAGAAATACCTATCCTAAAGGATTCATGACAAAACTCGAGATTCCATTGGTCCTCTATGAAGCTACAGAGATTGATCTTAAGACGTTGAAAATCATTGAAAACAATTCCCAAGTCTATAGACAAGCTAAAACTGCTGAATTAACTTAACTTATGTGAAACAAGGGTTACACAATTACCTAATTCGATTGGAGATTTATATAATTTGGAATTGCTTGATTTATGTGTGACAACATTAAGATGTCTTCCAACTTCCATTGGAATGATGAGCAAATTACAAGAGCTAGATATTAATCTCTGTTTTGAGCTTGAGTCACTGATAGAATCCGAGTACCTCCAATTTAAAGATGATTTTGAGAGATGGAATAGACCTCTACATTTTGAAAACCTAAACCAATTAAGGACCTTGCAGATTTCAATTTCAAGTAATTCATTCGGTTATTTTAGCAGACTAAAGCTTCCCTCAAGTCTAGTGAACCTTACACTCAAGCATTTGTATAATTTGCATACCCTTTCGAATTTCTCAAATTTGAAGAATTTCTCCTCTTTATATATCGAAGATTACACAAAGCTAATGAAAATCAATGATTTAGAAGGAGTAGGATCATTAAAACATATGGGAATTGTTAGACGCAGAAAGTTATCTAAAGTTAGTTGCATGGGGGTTTCAATGATGTATCTAAGATTTGAATGCCTTGACTCACTAGGAAACTTGCTAGATCTTTCAAATGCAAAAAATTTGAAGGGCTTGACAATATTTGAACGCAGTAATCTAATAGAGATCTAAGGACTCAACAACACAGAGGGCATTGAGAATGTTGTAATTGAAAGATGTTCCTTCCTTGAATGAATTGGCAACTCATCCCATCTAAAGATGTTGATAATGTTAAAGTTGCATTCTTGAAAGAAAGTCTTTGAGATTCAAGGAATTGAGTTACAAGCTATGATTATGGAATTACATCTCCTTTACTCACTAGTACGCTTATGAGATCTTTTAAGTGTAAAGAAATTGAAGGACTTGTGTATAATTGGGTGCAAAAATCTAGTAAGATCCAAAGATTCAACAATGTGGAGGGCATCAAGACAGTGATAATCAATTGTTGCTCCTCCCTTGAAAGAATTGGCGACTTATCTCACTTGAAGATGTTGACAATGTTATTATTGCAAGATTGTTGGAAACTCTAAAAGGTTAAACGAATGGGGGCTTCACTAATGGATCTAACGTTAGTAGATCTTCACTCACTAGTGAGCTTACTAGATCTTTCTATTGCAAAGCAATTAAAGTACTTTGGATAACTAGATGCAGAAATCTAGTAGAGATCCCAGGATTCGACAATGCGGATTGCATTAAGAGTGTGGCAATCAATGGTTGTTTCTCCCTTGAAAGAATTGGCCACTTATTCTACTTGAAGATATTGAGAACATTATGGTTACATGACTGTGAGAAACTCTTAGAGATTAGAGGAATGGGGATTTCGGTGATGAATCTAACATTAAAAGATCTTGACTCATTAGTGAGCTTACCAGACCTTTCAACTGCAAAGAGATTAAAGGACTTAGGTATAATTGGATGTACATATCTAGTGGAGATCCAAGGACTTAACAGCACAGAGGCCATCGAGAATGTGGTAATCATTGGGTGCTCCTCCCTTGAAAGAATCGGCAGCTTATCCAACTTAAAAATGTTGACTAAGTTAGAGTTGTGTAATTGTAAGAAGCTCATTGATATTCCAAGTCATAGAAATGTTGTTGGAAGAAGAAGTAGGAGTGTCCATAAATCGATGGAAACCTTGTTGTTAAGTACAGTGGAAATCCATCAAAAATCAATAAATGACATGAAAATGGTGAAAAACGTGCTGCCTTCTTTTCTCTCCACATTTGGGCAGAAAATGATGGAAAACGTGAATAGTAGGAAGAAATTCCTTCTTACTTCTCATTTTGTGAAAAGTTAAAATCTTGTGGAAGGGACAATTTTATCAATCACTAACTCCATTTCTCTTCTTTTCATCCCACTTCTTCCATAAATTATCAAACATAAATAAATATTCCACATTTCCTTTCCACTCATTTCCATAGATTTCCACGTTTTATAAAGTTGTCAAACACAGCATAAAAATCTCAAAAATTTAAATCTGATGGAAATGCAAGAACAACAACAAGAAGAAGAAAGTGAGAAAAAGAGATGTCCATAGAGGTGCTCAATTCAATTTGATCTTGGGTATTTTGACAAGAAGCCTACCTCTCATTATTATGGACCATCCTCTAGCCCATATACGAAGCCACGCCCAATTATTATGAAGACCAATGGATGAACTCTAAGACTTAGACCGACTAACTATGCTTCTGAAAAATATTACAGTATCATGGATGCAATAATCATAGAGATTCCAAGGCTTCAAGAAATGAAATCCTTGGAAAGTTTTGTTATTTAAGGATATGTCTCGTTACAATATTTTACCAAATCTTTCACAACTCAAAAACTTACAAGAACTGTATTTCTAAGATTGTATGGAACTCTCAGAGTTCAAAGGGCTTGAAAAATGACCGTTTCTTGAGAACCTGGACATAATGTTTTTCACTCTGGAACTTGTCGCATCTATCAAATACTAATATCCAATTTAATTCAATTGAACTGGACATTTTGGAAGGTTCTTAATTTCTCATTTGATATCATTGAGGAAAGTTGGGTGAATATGTTACTCAATTGGAGATGCTAGATCTGACCTGTTCAAGAGATTCAACACGAAATGGTCAACCTTGTCTTATGTAATTACTAATTGCTTGACAAGCTCACAGAGATGGTGACTTGGCTATGAGAGCCTCGTGAACTTTAAAGATAACTAACTGGAAATCCGGTTTTCATTTTTCACTAGGAGTAATAGGTTTTAGATTATTGACTTATTTTCATAGTTATTTCTTTTGAAAAAGTGATTAATACAATCTAAATCTAAGGCACATTAGATATGGCACCTAAAGGAGTAAAGTTTGATCATTGTAGACCATTGAAAAAGTGCACGTATACGGTTTCCATACTAAAGACATGGATAATTACTGTTTTTATTTATTAGCAATATTTATAGTTGTTTTAGTCACTTGAAACTTACCAAATCACATTATCTTCCATTGTCAACATATCTATGATAACTTTCGCATAGCATGATGATAAAAATAGAATCGCAAGACAACTTTTTATGATAAATATGAACGTTGAAACATATGGTTCTACAAGTTTAAACTTCTATATTAGTGGTTATGGAGTTGATTTTGACATTGTACTAGAGCAAGTGGTTTATAAGTTACATCTTTGCATTTTAGTTTTACTCCCATCTATTTAAGTTGTGTGCTTGAACCAGGATTGGCTTTGAAGCTGATTATACACAAGAATTTCACTAGTTTCAGGATTTTATTATATCTTAAGCTAATTGGTTTTTCTATACACTTTTATAGGCTATTTGATGCAAGGGACATTGTCAAACTATGCTTAAAGCAGTCAGACTATGAAGTGGCTATAAGGAAAAAGAATGTTATGCAAGCGATGTCGCCTCCTTCTCCCACTTTTATGATGCTAACTCCATCTTATGGAACACTTCCTCCACTACCACCTCCACCAGTTCAGTCTACAACTTTTGCTCCTTCTCCCGTTGCTTTAAGACCTACTTCAACAATTGTGCCTTCAACAAAGCTGAGCACATTATCACATCCACCATTAAAGAGGCCTATGGTTGGAACTTTCTATCGACCTCCTACACTAGGAGCCCCTCCTTTTCTGAAGGTAAATATATATAGCTTATCAAGGTAGAGTCATAAGGTAGAGCGAAAGCAATTCGTTAGCATTTAATGCTACTTGCATTGATGTGTGTCTATTAATTGTCAATTATATTCTAACACTCGACAATGAAAGTGAGTGGTTTTTGGAAGGGGAGAAAAAAGAATACTTTTTAAAAGCTTCCATGAATAGGATATTAGTATGTTTTCCCTCTATCAATTAATCTTCATGGCCTGTTAGTGCCAATGATGCATTTCTTGACCCATAGAGGCTTTAGCTTCCTAGGATAGGAAATATATTGTTTCCAATGTAAACAAGCTGGAGACAGGGTTCACAAAGGCTAAGTAGTCAGCATCATTGAAGCAACGAAATTAATGAATGAGATTGAAGTGAGTGTCTTTGTTCTAGTATCATCATCTTTTATACTTGTATACATGATGGTCCTTTATTTTTATGAGAAGTTTGAAACCTGTCTTTTACATTTTGTTTTGAGTTGGAACAAGAGGGAAATTCAATCTTTATGCATGTTATCAGATAACCTTTGTTTGAGAAGCTTAATAAATGAATAAATGTGATATCAAATTCTTGTCCATTGTGATTGTGCATTTATATGGTTCATGTTAGGGTGTTTCTTATAAGATAAAGAGGGAACATGACGAACAAGCACGAGAAGAGTAAGGTGCAACCTCTTCCCTCTACCTCCAGCCACCTCCTGAGAAACAAAAGAACACAAAGGTTGAAAAAATAATTTAATTTGAGAAAGATAGAAAAAGGTCCATTTCCATTGTTGCCTTCGACATTAATTAGAGGATAGGATAATTATGACTTTCTAAAGAGAGTCATTGTTTCCATCTAAGGACTTTAATAATGATTCAATTAAGCATTTCAAGGTACGGCCAGAGTTAAATATTTCTAGGACACTCCAGCATTTGCTTCTATCTCTAGCTTATTAGCTAGTCATCTAAGAAGATTGTTTGTATAGAACTTTTTCCCTATTTCTTGTGCATATGGAAATAATATCATTTTCTTGTGGTTGTAGAAAAGCTTTCCCAATAATATGTGATTTTCTTGTATATATTAGGCTAATCAATCTAGAATGGTAGTTGAGATTCTCCTCAAAGATGCAAAACCAATTAGTGTGGATATTGTAAGTTTCATTTTCCTACTTGTTCTTGTGTTCATGTTGTGATTCACCAAACGCACACATTTGATGGTATTTTGGTCTCCTTGCAGCCTTTTCTTATCATTGCATCATAAGGTTCAAGTTGATCCTCTTTTGTGTAATACATGATCAAGCAAACTATTTTGCCTAGAAATATTTGCCTATTGCGTTGTACTTTGAGCATGAATCTATCATGGTATTGTGTATATTTCTACAACCATCTTCCAGGTTATGAAATTAGAGATCCTTACAGGAATTTTGCTACCCAAGATTGAAAAATTGCATTATATTACCTCTAAGTATTCATCTTTTCATTGTCCTCTATTCGACTTCTTATCTTTCATCTGCTCAAGACATGTAAAAATCAAAATGACATTTATGAAATTTAAGTATTCCATTCTTACTTTAGATGAAGCATATATATGCCTATTAGATTGATCATTCCAATCATATCCTTTAAACCAAGTTAAGGTGAATCTTTATTTTGCTTGCTCTCTTAATTTATTTATTTCCTTCAAGTCTTTATAAGTAGGATTCAAATTGCCTTTGTGTATATCAACCATGGAAATAACATTATTATCAGAGTCCTTGAGAATCTAAGGCAAGAAGCAAATAGAATTGTGCTTTGTTTTGTTTTGTTTTGTTTTGTCTTTTTTTTTTTATAATTTGTTAATAGAATTATAAAGTGAAACGTATTCTTTAATCTATATTATCTCCATATCATATTGTAATAAGAAGCCATATGCAAAGAATTATATAATTATAATATAATCGATTACATTTATTTTTAGGTACATTATCTGCTTATTTATTAATATGTAGGCACTAATGTTATCTATGGAAAAACAAGACTATATGCTAGCTTGATTTTTCTATTTATTAAAAAATAAATAAAAGATGCATTTTTTGCACAAAACCCTTTCACTCATTTTTATTTTGATGAAAACTGTAAATTAATTCTTCAAAGAAAACTTTTTAATATATAATATAGTGATAAGTTTATTATTTTGAATTTTTTAACAAGTAATAAATATAAATGCTCATACCATATAGTTCTACAAATTTAAACTTCTATATCAGTGGTTGTGGAGTTATTTTGACATTGTACTAAAGCAAGTGTATCCAAATTTACATATACATTTCAGTTTTACTCCCATCTATTTAAGTTGGAGATATGGAGATATGGACAATTACTGTTTTTACCGATTGGTAATATTTATAGTGGTTTCGGTCACTCGAAACTTACCAAATCACATTATCTTCCATTATCAGCGTACCTATGATAACTTTTCGTATAGCAGGATGATAAAATAGAACCACCAAAACTTTTTTTTATCTATATTTTTTTTATCTATATTGTTCTTGCTTACGTTGGCTATGCTACAAAACTTTTCTTCTTGAATCTCATTTTCAAACTTCTTATTTGCATATTGTAATTGCCTCTCATGATTATGTTTTCAAATTAAAAAAAAAAGAAATACAAATCCAGAATTACTCTTTTCTTTTTTGCCATGCAGTAGTCTATGGGTATTGTTGGCTGGCTTGGAAAAGGAATGCACACTTGGCATGATCAACGGTATAGGTAGAAAGAATTGCTTTTACCCTACAATACTCTCAATGTAACTAAATATGGGAGTTTTCATTTTTATTACTTTTATTTACTTTTTTTTGGGCAAAGAAAATGAGTTTATTTATACTTCATACAAACTCAACAAGAGCTCTTCATGGATAATATTAATAATACATGTAAGAATACAATTATTATGGGGTGAAATGATGCTCAAATGATTCTTTAATTAAACTTACCAGTTAATGCCCTAATGAATTGCACTTTGTCAACATTGTTAGATAAAGATGATTACAGCTTGTAAATATGTTTGAAAATCCCATATGCTTCTGGAATGTTTCATTTGAGTTTCAAACCATCTTCATAAAGAAAGCATGAGAAGTTCTTTTTATACACTATCTTGGATAATTGATAATCGATAGAATTGCGTTATAATTGTCACGACATTTATATCACAAGATTTATCATTTGACTCTTAATAATATTATATGATAAATATAATAGCCACACCCATATCTATAAACTTAACCTTTTATATCAAATGGTTATGGTGCTGGTCTAAATATGGTATTAGTCTTGTCCACTTGATGGGTCAGTGTTGTATCTGTCAATAACATTTTAAAATCAACCTATTTTCCCGTTTCTTTATTTAACACAGTATTTTACACACTACCTTTAAAACCTATAGTACCTTAAACACATCATGCAAATTTTTAGATGACTTTTGCTGCTGATGTTGGAAGTGAACTTAGGGGTTGATATGTGTTATTGGATTGTGATACTAATGCTAGCAACATATGATCCTTGAGGCATTGTCCTGAATGGAGTTGTACCTAGAGATGATTCTAGTAGTTTAAGAGTAGTGTAAGTACGACACCCTAGGTGTGTGGGAGATTCCCAACACCATATATGTATATATTACCTATTTTCTACATTGGTTGTTTTTAGGGAGTCTTAAGATACTCCAAGTTTGGGACTAGTGTACAATGGTTCCAAACTGTGTTATTTACTAGCTAAATAAAGACAATAAATTGTGTTTGCTGCATTAGTTATTAAGTTGTATGTGTTATTGCTTATTGCTTGTTCATGTGCATGTGTTTTCGGTTTGACGTACTGAGCATTTTCGCTCATTCCTTTGTCTATTTCAGGAATGAGTGAAGATCCAATAGTGTATGATTTATTGGGCTCTAATGTGTTTGTGCACTTCAGGGAGAGCGATAGTGGAATGGATTATCCTACTGATATGTAGATTTAGATTGTTTAGAATGGTGATAGTAGTTATGAGAAAAGAATATGATGTTTTGTTTGGTTTTGAGATTTTTATTATTTTAAGGATTTGTCTTATTATGTTTTAAGTTGGTTTTTAGTTCTTGTTAATAGATGATCAAAGGAAGTTTTATTCTTTTTAAGTATTGATGCTACCTTATTGAACATAATTGGTGATCTTATACATATATATATATATATAGATAGATAGATAATAGATAGGGATTAGAGAAGATTTATAGCCTTAGCATGTCCTTCTTTGGTAAGGACCATGGCAGGTTGATAATGCTTTAAGTTATGGCGTTATACTAAATCCCAAGAATGTCTTGTCTAAAAATTCTAAGACATCCATTTTATTTGTTTTGCTCTTAATTATTTTGCTATCTAAGGGACTTGTCCATTTCTAAGTCCTGAGGAGCCTTGACATGAATCTAAGACTCCCACGTTTTTCTTATTTTCTTGCTTTTCTTTATGGGACTTGTCCATTTCTAAGTTACAAGAAGACTTGAATGAAAATCTAAGACTTCCATAATTTTCTTCTTTTTCTTTTCATTAAGCTTTATTATGCTTTTCTTTTCTTTTTATGGAACTTGTCCAAATCTAAGTTATGAGAAGTCTTGATACCAAGCTAAGACTTCCATGTTTTGTTTTTATATGCTCATTTAATTTTCTCTCTCTTTTATTTTCTACATGGATTTATTTTTCATCTCATAACATAACTATAAATTCATATTCATGCATCATAGAATGATATTATTGTTTTAATAAAAACTTCAAAACACTGTGAGTTATTTCTTTCATATAAAAATAGGAATAAACTCTCAAGAGAAATGATTTTCAACACTTTGGAGGAATTTTCACAAAGACTTAGGATAATTGTTCAACTACCTTCTTTTCAAAATATTAAAATAAATTTATCTTAAATTTGTAATATTGATAATTCTTTGTTACGAAATTTTTTCTTAAAAAGTTATTTTTATGGCTTATGCCAATACTTTGATAAACATTAAGAATAAAACAATTTTTCCAAGTTAAGCTTAAAATCAACTCGCTAGTTAAAAATCTACTTTGGAATAAAATCGATATATAACATAAGGAATCAAGTTTTTTTTTTATAAAAAAAAAGTTCATCTTTATGGAGTAAAGGAAAATATAGAAATAATATTTATGATAAGTAGACACACACTTGTCATAAACTAAAAATTTTTTGTTATCTTCCAATAACTCAAAAATAGATTTTTATAAACTTCGCTTTTCAAACTTCTAAAATAAATTGGTTTATGAAAAATCATTGTTGGGACAACATCACTAGAATCATGCATATAATAGGAGTTTATATCTATATTAAAGGATTTTTCAACTATATGAGTATCTTAATGCTTGTTATAAAATAATTAGGCGATGTAAAACTTGGAAAAATGCAAAACTAAGGGCTGGAATTTTCGAATTAATTATGTACCAACCCGTTTAAAAAAAATGGCTTTAGATGTTAAAAGTAACCTTAAAATAGATAGATCTTTTCAAGTAGATAAAAAATGATATCTAATATACGAAATTTCGAATTAAAATAAACAAATTATGGTCGTTTTAAGTTGAAATTTCGCATAATCCAAATTTTATTGAGAACAATGAAATGGAATTAGAAAATTTAACTAGAATCAATATGAAATACTCATTCTGGGTATTTCTTTTTTTTAGGTAATGAAGAACTTATCGTACTTTTCCCTAAGGATCACTTTGACTAAGTACTGCACTAAGGACGAGTGAATTTTCCTTTATGTTTTACATATCCTTGTGTGTGCTTGTAAAGTAAAGCATTAGATTTTCAGAAAGGATAAAAATTTCTATGCATGTACGATATTATGGGATTTATGTATGCAATTTTTTATGTGTGATCAATGAACATTAAGTATATCAAAACTCGATTGGTTGAATGAAGTGAATTATTTCCTTGTTATGATGACTTATGTGTGAATATTGATTAATCATCTTAATTGAAATTAATTGTTGATTGGGAGCCTCTTATAACAAATTGATCATCCATATCATTTAGAGAATCATATACACATTTTGCTACTACTCCTTTGTGTGGGACCGAAAGTAAGCTACTGGCTACATCTTAAAGAATTAGGATATTCGAGGAGTATGGCCTCATGGTGCAGCCAAGTCAGATCGATCACTTTGGGTAAGGAAAACTTAAAGACTAGTAGTACAGTTGATTGAAACCTCAAGACACGCGTACAAATTTCAAGAAGGTCGTTGAACCCATTCAAATCATTCCCTAACCCCTGAATGGAGGGCACAAATCCATTCTATATACGCATTTAGATAGTCGTATATATTTGTTTGATCATCTGAATGTTGCATCTCATATGTTTGCTAATGGACTTGCTTGATGGTTTTGTTGTGGGTACGTTTGCATAAGGAATTATCTCACTAAGCTAGTTGTGCTTACTCCCCAGTAATTTGTTTTTGTAGGAAATTCATCAAGCTGGGATTGGGATAGGAATCGAACGCAGAGCGTATCAATGATCAAGTCAAGAATTAGAATGATTGATGAATTAAACTTAATTGAGAGAAAGGAATTAAAACTTGATTTATTTCTTTTGTGATATCCTTCGGTTATGGATGATAGATAACCTAAATTACTTTACCCTGTTTCATTTTTGATAAGGTATCTGATTCTCTGTAGTTCTTGTGATTTGTGGAAATATTGGTATCCTAAACTATTTTTTCTAAACATCTATATATGTATAACATCTTGAGAGAATAAGTAATTAGAGTCTTTCAATCTCTGAGTTGCAAGATAGTCTCCATGTTAAGGGTGCACACGTGATATGAGACTTTAGAGTAAACCTATTAGCCCCCTATTTAGGATTATGATAGTAATCCTCACCATCAGCTTCTTCACATATCCATTTACCTTCTAAGTTGTAGATCCACATTCCATGTACCGACACTTTGGGGCAGCTCTCGTTGCGATTGCCATTTCCATTTTTCACTGTAGTGGATCCTCCAGATGAGCCAAATGTTCTGTTAGGGCACTTTTTCTTTGAGACACTTGTTGGCGAAATGTTTAGTCCACTTACATAAAAGTGGTGGTGGCTTTCTTGGGCAATCAAAATTTTATGGTCAGGATTTCCACAAAATTAACACTTGTTTTGTAGCTAGGGACATCTTTTTGGATAATGCTTCCCTTTGAATTTCCAATAGGTTACCTTGACTTTAGGTGCCTCCTTTCTTCCATTTACATTTCCTTTGAAACTACCAAAAGGTTTGAACTTCTTTGCCTGGTGACTTGAACTTGATCCTTCATGGACTTCTTTCTAAAAAAAAAAACTTTCTTCTTTAGTGCTCTAGTCTTGGCTCCTCTACGATCAAGCCCTCTCAAATAGCTCATGGAAAGTCTTGACATAGAACTCTTTTATTCGTACTTACAACTCCTCATCCAAACCGTTTAGGAAAACTTGTCTTTTCAGTTCTTCACTGTGCTAATATGAGTGGAAGCATATTAGAACAGTTGACTAAACTCCATCTCATATTGTTTTATCATTCTACCATTGCGTAATATGGAGAAAATCAGTGTTATATTGAACTTGGAGACTACTTGGAAAGTAGTTTTCCAGAATTCTCGAGAATATGTCCCATGTAATCGGGTTGGCAATTCTTGACTCTTAGATTCCCACTAAACTCAAGCATTAAAACAAAGCATGTACGTGTCATTACTGAGTCTCAGATGGTGGGGCACTTCAAAAGCCGAGAAGGATCTCTCAACCTACGTTAACCAATCTTTTGCTTCATTAGGCTTACCAAAAGCCCATCAAAGTATCTATTGCTCTTAATAAATTATAGAGTAACCCAGTATGGTTTTGGCAGGTTAGCAGTGGTAAGGAGGTGGTGTATGATTGCACTTCTGGTGGTGCAAGTGCCGTTATAGTAGCCTCTTGTGCATTCATAATTGGGGGAGGAATAGGTGCTTACACATTCTAGTCTTGTTGAAGGAATAGATTCAACAATTAGGCAAGTTGTCCTATAGCTGTTAGAACATCGATCGGTTGATTTTATGGTGGTGCAACTTGTGGATTTGGTAGAAGAGCAGCTTGTTGGTTCTCTTCTTCGACTGATTGATTGTTAGATGAGAGCTATACATGGTTTTGATTTCTTTATGTTCAGCTGTTTAATATTCTATCATGTGAATTTCAAGCTTCTCTTAGTTTATTATGTTAAGCGAAACTTTTGAAAATCATGAAAATTCACTTTGACTCAAAAGTCATCAAACTTAGAGAAGTGATCAAGAAATAAGCATAAGAATTCATAGAAATAGAATCATAAGTGACAAATTTAAAATAACCACAAGGAAACTTCATTGATAGGAAACATAAGCAAGTGAAAACCCTTACATCACGTGGATTAAAAGAAAACGAAAAGGCACACATAAAAAGAAAAGACATAAATGAAACGAAACTTGAAACAGACACATAAAAAGCAAAATACATTCATGAACACGTAAGATAGGTTGGAATCGACTTAACATCTTTTGCCATTCTGATTAAAAATTTAATTGGGCTAGAGGGATTAATCAAAACATCTGACTCAACACATTCTTTCTTCCAACATTTGGTCACACCTAACTTTTCCCTTCGTACCACTTATGGGGAAGGAGGGGTATTTGGATCCCTGCTTGATGATCCCTTGTGCTTTTTGCTCACGAATCCTTTCAAATATTAGCTCACAAACATTCTCTTTCCCCTTTCTAGTGTGTGCAACTCTACTTGGGTGCATCATCCACCATTGTCTCCATGCCTAGGAATCTCACTTTTCGGTTTGTTATATGAAAAATAACATGTGATCACTTGGATCTCTAATTTGCTACCCTTCTAGGAGTGGGAGGTTTAGGATATGCTTCTTCACCCCATAGAATGCTCACTTTGTTCGTACACATCTCATCAATTTCATCCATCTAGTCATTCCTCCTTAGAATCTACAACTACTACATAGTTATTTAACGCTTAGATTTCTAGGGTGAGTTCTTGACTTGGGCAGTATGAAGGTTTGGACTGAGAACATGAGTTGGGCTATTCCAGGTGGACATAGGTGTTGTTGTTCCTCTTCCAGATCTTCTTCCTCTTCTTCTTCTTCTTCTCTTCTTCTTCTACATCCATCATGTGCTCATCATCTTCCAACTGAATACCAATTAGGTTTGGTAGTGGTAAGCGTGATTCTTGCGGCTTTGAGAGGATGTTCCTATATAATCTTTGCCAATAGGAATGGCCTTCATATTTGCTCTCAACCATGCACTATTGTCCTTCAGCTCATCATATGCATATATAAAAAGGGGACAATAGCTTGGAAATCAAGGAATGTGGTCGTTCCTTCATGTCAAAGCACAAAAGTCATCTCTTGGAGCATGGTTTCCTTATGCCAAACTCCCACTATAAACTCGACGACATATATTACTTCTAACTTTTACCAATTTTGCCTCCTTAGCACGTTATACTTAACTTCCCCAGCTATATCTTTCCACATGGTATGTCTTAAGTCTTTCTTCCATATTGGACATTTCCTTAAGCGACTTAAGTCATCCTACTAGTGCAAAAATCTTCACATAAAATCCTTAGTCTCAATCGGTAGTTCACAAAGGTCTCACCAAATTCATTGCAAAAATCTTTAGCCCTTACCCTTACTTCTCCTAGGGATATCTATTCACAAAAGAAGAAAAGTCAGCTTCTTAATTTCTACTTCTTAGTCTATTGATCTAGCTTTACTTTGGTCTTCTCTATCTCCTTCTTACTTATTTTTCTAAGTCCAATTCTATTGTCATGTTTTCTTTATTATTGTTGCTCTGATACCAACTTAAATTGTCACGCCCCAAAGGGCATCTAAATGTGATAGTCCACCACATTAATATTAAAGTTTGAATAATCACCTTAGCAATGCAAAAGCTTCAATATTAGGTACAAGGCATACTTACACAACAATAGGAGACTTACCATGGAAACTAATCGTTTAAGGAGATAACCATAATCGCATTCAAGAATTATAAATCATAACTTTATAACTTAAATATAGAGTCTTACATATCTTAGCGGCATTCTCTACCAAAACTTACAATAAACCAAAGAGTCTTTACCAAAATAAAATTTACATAAGAAGTTTTCTATGGAAGTCTATGTCAAAACTACATCGTGGACTTCTTCCAAAAGCTTCTTAGATCAATTAGTCGATACTATGTTAAGATCCCTTAGGGTTTCAACCATAGATACTCGTGCTGCAACAAAAATCTAAGGGAGTATAAGCTTAACTAGCTTAAGAACATTCCTAAAATGATGTACTCACATAAAATAAATCAAACAAGTTTTTTTTAAGCAAGCATATGAAATATAACATCTATATGAGAAACCAATACATATGATTAACTAGAAATGATATGCTGAATGGATTAACGCTCTCCATTAGGGGTTGGGGTGTTACAGGCCTATACAACCTTAATTAAAATTTTGTAGACTTACAAGCTCCTACATGCCATAAATTTTAGTAGATTTATCGGCTCCCACTTACTACCACTATTATTTTCTCGTCCCGGGTATAGTAACGAAAATGATGTAACTTACTTCGTGATATGCATGAACCATTTATTATTTTTATTATCATTTGGGGTATTAACAATTTAGGGAGTTATCAAAGAGATAAACACAATAATATAACATGGCATTGAAGACAAAATTTATTAATCAATAATTCAAGTTTCGCTATACTTAATTTATTTTTAACAAACACTACGAACACAACCATATCCCATGACAATCCCCACATGCATATTCTATTTTTATCTTTTCCCTATTTTCTAATGCTTTTATACTACAAACACAAACATGAATACATAAAATAGGAGATAAACTCACACGACCATCTTTACACTTCAGTCAAAATAGTCTTCTGGATAAGGGACATCAAAATCTTCATTACCTAAACAAAAGAAATAACCATAATGAGTATTTCATAGAGGATCTACTTAAATTTCTAGCTCTACTTATTCTATTTATGTTATTTATCCCAGTTACGAAAGTTTCAACTTAAAAGCTATAACTTGCTCGTTTGAACTCAAAATTTTATATTTAGTATTCGTTTTACCTACTTTGAATTCTCTAACATTTCTATGGTTATTTTTAACATTTAAGGCCATTTAGGTTTCGAATAGGTCGGTACAGATTACATCCTAAAGGTTCCACACTTGATGCTTTTAATTTCTAGAGTTTTTGCTTCATTTGGACTTTTAAGGTAAGCATAAATATATCCGCCTTTACAAATCATATAGGAACTGCATAGCTCATGTGACATGCATGATCTAGTGATGTTACTTAAAAATAGAATTTTTTATCATAACATTCTTTTGTGGAAGTTAGAAAAAATAAACCTTTTTGTAAATCCATTTGTAGTAAATCTTCTTCTTAGTTTCTTTTATGTGTAACTTAACTAAAAATTATGATTTAATATTTATTTTGAAATATTGATTACCTTATATTATTTCAAAAACTTTATTTAACAACTTATTTTATAGACATGGTTTTCACTTATTTATGATAAAATATTTAAGTTGTATTTTATTTAAAATTTTCTTTGGTTTTTTTTAAGAAAAGCTCAGTAGGTGACTTGTTCTAAAATATTATTTTAATAAAAGTTTGTAAATACATTGTAAATAATATTTCCAAAAAAATATAACAAAGAATTGTCATCATTTTACTTTGAGAAATTCTTTTTATATAAAATCAACATCATCTATGACCATAAATGTGCATGAACTAAAATAGCAACTAAATTTAATAGTCATGGAATTATGCTAAGATAAGAAAATTAGAAATAGATAAGTAATAACATAAAGATATTAAACAAAAACATGGGAGTCTTAGCTTGTTATCAAGAATCCTTGGAACTTGAAATATTCCGTCACCATAGGAAAAAATAAAACAAGCATAAGGAAATAAAATATGGAAGTCTTAGGTCGTTATCAAGGTTTCCTGAGACTTGAAATATTTCCAATCTCATAAATAAAAAGCAAGATAAATAATAAGAAAACATGAGAGTTGTAACACCTAAAATAAGGACATTATAACCTACCACGTGTCCTTCTCTTTTAAGAACACGCCAAGGCTAAAAATCTAAACCACAAGTATACATAATATAAAAATTCATATAAACTCTCCTAAAGGATACTATTAAGTTATCTCATAAAACAAATCCTTTGAAGAAAACATCTTGTTGGTATAACCAAGCCAACATAACTAATAATCCAAAAACTCAAATAAAACTTATAACAATATCAAAGTTTATAAAAAGTAAATTTTCAAACTTCACATCATGCTCTAAGTCTACCTTTAGATCTATAATATCTTAAATGTCAACAGATAGTCCACTCCACTAGCATCCTTCTCATCTGTTACGCCCCAAAGGGTACTTAGACGTGGCAGTTCGCCACATACGGTATTAAAACTTAAGATGACTTCTCGAAGTCATGCGAAAGCTTTAACACCATATGTAAGGCATCTATCACAACAATAGGAGACATCGGTGGGATATGTTGTTTGAGATAGCAAAGATAGCATACAAGAAATCTAGATAAATATCTAACTTCAACATTACAAGAATATCATCCTTACATCATCTTAGAGGCATTTCCTCGATAAATCTCCAAACAACATAATATCAGCTTAGTTTTTTGCATAATGAAACACTATTAGAACCAAAAGATATTAAAGGAAATCTATTCTAAGATCTTCAAAAGGATTTCCAAAAGCTCCCAAAACATAATCCCCCTTGGGTATATGAAGTCCTCGGGCATAAGAGATATTGGTCTTGTTTGAACAAAAGTCTATCGGAGTATAAGCACAGCTAGCTTAGTAAGAATATTCATGAATTAACGTACTTGTATCAATAGTTTCAAACAAGTTATTAAACAAGCATATGAATGCATCAAGCAAGTGAGCAAGCAATACATATGATCTACCGGAAATCATATGTTTTGAATGGATTTACCCCTTCCATTCAGTGGTTAGGTGTTTCTGGCTCTTTAAAACCCATCTTTTATGTATTTTATTTCTGGCTCCTACTTGCCCATCCTGAAATAGTTCTTTATGGCTCCTATTCGTCCATCCTTAAATAGTTCTTTTAGACTTCTATTCGCCCATCTTGCAGACTTACGGCTCCTGCAAACCCTACTACTATACTCTTGTCCCATCGAATATAGTAGCTAATGTAATGAAGCTAATCTACGTGCTATGCATGATTCAATTAATATAACTCATAATATGATTAAAGTAATTTAAAAGCGATCACAGAATTTGCACACACTCCAGCATAATAATAATAAAACACAATTTTATTAACAACAATTCATGTCTCGATATGCTTAGTATTCTTTCAACCGATATTATCATGCATAATCCATTTTCATATTTTTCCTACTTCTAGTGCCTCTAGCTACAAGTACAATCAAGCACGTAAAAGTAAAAGATAAACTCACTCGGCCAACCTTACTACAATCCTTTATTGGTAATGGTCCTCCGAATATGGATCCTCCCAAACTTCATTACCTAAACGAATGAAATACCTGGAATGAGTATTTCGTGGAATCTCTACTAGAACTTTCTAATTCTATTCTAGTATTTGCGTCAAAATTCAGATAGAAGGACATTTCAACTTAAAACGACCATAACTAGATCATTTTAACTCGGAATTTGCATATGTTATACCGTTTTCTACCTCCTCGAAAAGATCTATATTTTCTAAGATTATTTTTGTCATAAAAAGCCATTCGGGTTTCAAAATACCACGGTACAAAATAGTTACGAATATCAAAATCCTCAAAATATGATTTTCCAAACCTTTCTTTTTCCAAAAATCCTTAAACAAAATATATGGATATTTGTATAGTTGAAAAATCCTTTGAACATATATTTATACTCATATTGTATGCATGATTTTTGTAGTGTTGTCTCAACATCGATTTTTCACAAAACAATTTGTCTTTAAGAGTTTTAAAAGATGAAAACTTTGAAAATTTCTCTTTTTTAAATTGCCAGAAGGAAAACTAAAATATACTTGGATTGTTATAAATGAATGTTTTCCTATTATAATTTTATTTCCTAAATTTTCAAAAGTAATTTAATTTCTAAAAATTTAGTTGTTTAAGTTATCTACCAACTTTATTTATAATGATTGAAAAATAAGCTTTTCAAAATTTTTCTTAAGTTGTTGGTGTGGTCTAATATTTTGAGTTGTGTTAAATGTATGTTTTCCTCTTATTTTCATGTTCTTTTTCTTCTTTTAGAAAATAAGTTTACTTTTAAAACTTTACTTTCTTGGCAAATTTATTTATTTTTTTTCCAAGTTGGTTTTCTAAAATAGTGAAATGGTTTCACCTTGATTTGAAAAACTTGTTTTATTCTTATGTTTATCAAGTGATGGCATAATCCTTTTTAGGTAAGTACATAAGAAAAGCTTTCCTAAGAAAGAAATGTCAATATTAGAACTTGGCAAAAATTTTATTTTAATCCTTGAAAAGAGAATAACAATATTAAAACTAAGTCTTGTGGAAGTTTTCTTAGTAAGTGATTTTCAAAATCTATGATGAACCTATTTTAAGTTTAATAAAAGATATGGTTGGGTTAAAATTTCAAGTTTAATGCTAAAATTTATATTTTATGGAGTATTTAGTTCCTACTCATAAAAGTGATGAGTTTTCTTTATTATTTGAAGGAATCTTCATTACTAACACTTTGAAATTTATGATTAGTTTATGTAAACTTTTGAAAAAAATCATTCAAAACATAATTTGGATCTTTTGTTGAAAAATCTTTTGTTTAAGTAATAAGGAATTTAGTTTACTTTTCTTTATTAACAAAAGAACCCATTTTCGTTTTTATTAAGATAACAACATTTTAATCATGCCTGATATGATTATGTAACAATGAAAAGTAAGAATAATGCATAATAGTAAGAAATATACATTAGCAAATAAACATAATAATATGGTCAAGTATTAGGAACCTTAGCTTCATCAAGGTATCCCGATCAAGCATTGAGAGCCTTAGCTTCATCAAAGCATCCCGATCAAGTATTAGGAGCCTTAGCTTCATCAAAGCATCCCGGGACTAAGAATAGACTAGCCCCAAAGAAAAAAAAAAAAAGGAAAGAGAAAGCAATAATAAAAGCAAGTTAGAGAGTTAGTGAGCATTTAGGCTCTAAGAAATATATAGATATACATATAAATATTAATATATATATATAAGGTTAGATTAGGAGCATAATAATAACATAAAAATATTAATAAAACAACGTAGTAATAAAGTAAGGTTTGTTCATGAATAAGAACAAAACATGAACATAGTGTTGCTTCCATAACAATTATTTGCTTAGGAAACACATACCATGGTCATGTTAAGTTACATAACATGGTAAACAAATATAAGTAAGATTTTACCTAAGAGTGTTTTTGAGTGGAATGAAGATGATAGATGAATATGGTATTATGTGAGTAGTAAGGAATGGTAAGTGGTTTATGTGTAGTGAAGAATTATGGGAAAGATTGAATGGAAGAAGGTTTTTGTAGAGAGAAGTTATGGAGAAATTTTAGGAGAGTTTTGTTATGTAAAATGAAGGTGTAAAAGAAGTGGAGGGAAATGAGGTATTTTAAAATTTTGGAGTGAAAATTAGATGTAACAAAATAAATTGAAAAAGAAATATATTGAGAAAAGAGAGAGGGAGGGCTGGCGGCATTATGGAGGAGGAGAGAGAGTGTTATGATTAAATTTTGTATTTTTGTAATGAAAAGAAGTAATGTGTAAGGTATGATATGAATAAAGTTGTGTTGAAAATGAAAAAGTGTAAGAAATAGGTGTATAGGCAGTAAGAAATAGGTTGTAAGAAAAAGTAAAAATAGTGAAATAATAATGAATAGTAGAAATAGTACTATAAATAGTAGACTAGACAAACAAAATATCGGTAGTAATAAAAATACGCATAAATGAGCTATATCTGATATTTTTAGTTATCGAAAAATTATGAAACTGATATTTTTTTTATTCCTATATATTATGAGTCTAATGGTATAAATGAAATATTTTTATCGTTCAGTGTTTTCGGGCACGGTTTTCAAAAATTGATCTTGTTCGGATCCGAGAGACACGAGAAATGGACGAATATGATATTTTTACTTCCTTATATTATTACGAGCTATTATAAGCCATTGACTCAATTCCATTGTCTAGGGTTTGAGAGTGCGAGATTACCGGAGTTGAAACTGCTAGATTGTTTTTATTTTTGTTAACTTTTGAAACTTCGGTTTGACTAGGGTTGAAGTTTTATCCAACTTTATCCTAAAAATTGAGAGGTTTACATTTGGGATCGGATAGATGAATTTTCTCATCTTTGGGTTTTGAGTCGAACGATTATTGAAATTTCTATTTTTTTTTTTTTGAAGATCCTCTTTTTCTTAAGACCATGAAATCCCATGTTTGATCTTATTTAGGATTCGGTTTTAACTTGGGTCTGCTTTTAAAGTTTTAATTCAGTATTTTAATTCATGAACTATTTATAGGAATTGCGAAAAATTTTGGGGGTTTACATCATCCGCATAAATGTTATATCCTGATATGTCATACATAACTGGATCCTCACCTGCTCCTGAAAATGATAAAAGAATGAGAAAAAACACCCAGTACGTCAAACCACGAACAAAATGCAAATGTCACACAACATACGTATATATATTTTCATGCAACTAATCCTAATGCAACGAACACAATTTATCATCTTTAATTAATCAGCAAACAAGACAGTTTAAAACTATAGTACTCTAGTTCCAAACCTGGAGTTTCTCATGACCCTTGAAAAACAATCAATATAGAAAATAGGTAATTATAAATATATTGGTGTTGGAGAATCATCTGCACACCGCAGTCTCTGCCAAAACCTAATATACTAGAATCATTTTTATGCATAAGTCCACTTGGGACTGTATGCCCCAAAAAATTTCAGTAAATAATTCCAAGATGAACTTCGAAAATAAACCCTAAAAATCACTCCAAATTAAAACGAACTTCAACTAGTCTTAAATCACAAACGAATCCGAAAAATTTCCAATTAGGAAAAAAAGAATTCTTAAAAACAATGTAAGAACTCAACATACTTCAATTCCAAAACCACTACATACGACAAATTCCATACGTAACTCCGACTTACAAAATCGGAAGTATAGAACCCAAAAACAAATTATTAAAAAGTAACTAACGATTAACTTTCGGAAATGAAACCCAATTCAAGAATTTCGAAAACGTTAAAAGATATTAAATACTTACAAAAATGAAATGTAAAATAAATTTCTCAAATTAAATATGTTGTATAAGCATAAAATATCAGTTTCCAAATTGGCAAGGATCTAGACCGGAAAATCACCCGGAAACCCTAATCGGAATACAATAGCTTAAGTCCGGCAATCTAGCACCCTAACCCTAGAGGCCGAGTGTAGTTTAAATATGTAGAATAGCACGTAGTAATATAAGTTTGTTTAAAAATATCATATTGGTAAATTTTTGACCTATTTTGAACCCGTTCGGATACAGACTTCGAAAAACGTGTCCCGGGTTCGAGATATCAAAAATATACCATTAGTACCGTTAGACTCGTAATTTCATAAGATTTCCAAATATATCAGTTATATAATTTTTCGGGTTATAAAAGTTACAGTTATAACCTTTTTATCGTATTTTCATTACTATCGGTAATTAATTAGTCTTTTACTATTTTACTTTTATCTCATTACACAATTTTATTATTCTTATGAAGCCTCATATTATTAGATAAATATTTTATATATTATAGAAAATTTTGTTTTTCTAAAATTTAGTTAGTTCGGGCTTTTACGAGATCAGATTCTGTTTAAGACCCATACCAAAAATAAAATAAATTAATTTAATAATTGAAAAATATTTGAAAAATATTTTTATTTTCATAAAATAATTTTTTATAATTTTTCGGGTTATAAAAATATCATTTATAGCCATATTCGCGTATTTTGATCATACCGGTAACATATTTGTTAAAATACTAAAATAATTCAAATAATTACTTAATTTTAATTATGAAAAATCTGCTACAAATATTTGGAATAAATTTTCTAATTTTATTTTATTAGAAAGTACTTTTACAACCCATACTTTCAAGTACACCTTACACATATCACTTCCTTTTCACTTCAATCTTTTTACACTTATTATATCTATTCATGGCAGATTTGACTCCTTTATGGCTGCCATTGTCCTTTATTTACTCCTATTTTGACTAAAATAAATTATTCTACTCCTTCTTAAAGAAGCTACATTACACATTTATTACACAATTCATTTTCAAGTCAAATTTCAACAAAATTCCTCTCTCTCCTCTCCCAATTTCACGTGCAGCACCCTCATTGGCTGCCCTTGTTTTATTTTTTCCTTCTTTCTTACAATTAATACACTCATTTTCTCTCTCTCCTTCATTTACTCCTTCTTTCCTTTTTCATTCCTTAGCTTTTCTCTCTCTTTTTCCTCTCTTTTCTTCTTCTTCTTGCTCTTGTTCTTCAAGAAACAAGCTGCCCCCACTTCTTTATTAGCTCTCCACCCATATTTCTTGAAGATTTTTAAGCAAATCTTCTTCTCAAAGCTTCCATAGGTGATATAGGTAAAGTGTAATGAAGGTTTCATGCATCAAATGACCTTCCATAAGCTTAAAAGCTTAGGATGATGATGCCAAAAATGAAACACTCCTCTTCTCCATTATTATTATCTTGTATCATTATTATTTTCTTGTTTAAAGTTGTTATATTTTGTAGATCTAACTTTTTGTAGCTTTGATTTTCGTTTATGCCATAGATCTTGTTATTTAAGTTGTTATTTTTGTTATTTCTTATGATTTATGCATAGATCCATCATCCACATGTCTATCTTAGTGATTCATGCATTCAAAACTAGTGTAGTAAACTAGATCTAGTGTTTTGAGTTCATAAAATGCATTAGACTTTGTTTTATGTTCATGGATAACTTGTAGTAGCATGATGATAGTAGGAATGTTTTAGAAAACTCAAGATCTATTTTATTTTCAACAAAAATCATTTTTGAAAATTCGGATGAAAAATGAACCATATTTAGAAAAGTTATTTTTCAACTTCAAAATGTGTATTTTCATTTAAAATGAAGGGCTTAGGGTATAGATAACATAAATGAGTGATTTTAATGAGCAAAGTTTAGATCTATGAGTTTAAAGTTCATTATCATGGGTTTCATTTAGATGTATGTTCATATTATGTGTAGATCTTATATTTGAACTTAAACAAAAATTGTGAAATTCGTATTTTGGCAAGACCCCTATTTAAAAACCACTTTCCAAGGGTCAAAATGAAGTTTTTACTTGCGATAATGAAGGCTTAATGTATGTATATCATCAAGACTTCTTTTCACAAGAATCAAAGATGATTTTCAAAAGTTATTTTCAAAATAAAAATCTTATTTTCGGATTTAGGTCAAGACATATTTTAAAAACATGTTTTCCAACTCAAAAATGAAGTTTTTATTCAAGATATGAAAGGCTCTTAGGACAGGAAATGTAAGGAATGGATTTTCATAAGTATAGATAGATTTTATCAAAAGATATGACCAAAAATGAATTTTGTAAATTCGGATCCCAACCAAGACTAATTTTGAAAACCCACATATCAACTCAAAAACTCATGTTTTATGTGAAAATGAAGGGTATAGGTAATAGGTATCATTAAGTGGTGATTTGTACAAGTTGAAATGAGTTTGGATATGAGTAATATGTAAAACAAAAAGTAGAATCAAGATGGAAAATTTTGAGTTAGTAGACGATTTGTGAAATTCGTAATTTTGAATGAAGGCCACAAGAACACCCATTATCCAAGCTCAAAATGAAAGTTTTATGTAATGAATGGAGTCCTTAAGTAATAGGTACCATAAAGTCTTAAATTTTAATGCATTAAACAAGTTTTTCCCAAATGAATCATTCAAAAAGTTGATTTTCTAAAATTCGGATTTTTTGAGTAAATCATATTGGAAAACATACCTGCAAAGTGTAAAATGCAAATTTTGTGTAAGAATGAAGTCCTTAGTGGTTATGTATGATTGAGCCCTAATTTTCTAAATATCAAATGATTTTTACTTGAAGGAATCACTCAAAAACTAAATTATATAAAATTCAGATTTTGGAATCAACCCTACTTCAAAACATGTTTACAAAGTGTAAAATGAAAATTTTTATGTAGAAATGAAGGTCATAAGTAATATATAATGAAGACTCAATTTTAACAAAATTAATTATATTTTCTTAAGTAATAAATCAAAAACAAATGGAAATGATCAAAGTTAGAAAACTAGATTTTTCATTAATAGTTGTTATTATGGTCTTGCAAAATAAAAAGTTATAAAATTTTCTTTTAGCAAAAATCATCAAGATCATGCATACATTAAGCTCATCTCATGTCATTCATGTTAGAAAACCACTTATATTGCATGTATAGCTAATTTATATAGTAGGAACATTACAAAATTTACTAAACTATTTTTCGGGATTGGAACTTGTTACTGCCCTAATCTGATCCGAACTTTTCGAAGCTTCAAAGTTTTCAAAACTTGAAAATAATATTAGAATTAGATAGATCTTTCAAAGTAGATAGAAATCGCTATATATAATTTGCGAAATTCCAAGTTAAAATGACCAAGTTATGGCCGTTTTAAGTTGGAATTTCCGCTTAGGATGAAAATTGTGAATTTGATAGTTTGTATAAGATAGTTTAGATTAGTTAAGTAATGAAATACTTATTAGAGTATTTCTTCCTTTTTAGGTGATCTCGAATTCGACGATTCCCTACCACCGGATTACTTGTACTACGAGACCAGTTATCCAATGGCCGTGTGAGTATTACTTTCGATTTCATTTATTGTATGTGATTGTAATAATAGTTGCACTAGATATTTGGTAAAGATAAAATGGATATGCATGATGGGGATGAATGGAAACTATGTATGCTTGTTGTTAATATGAGAAATGGAATGTAAGAATATCGAAGTCGAATGATTAACTATTGCTTGTATAAATGAATTAGAATTGATTGTCTGCGATTATTGATTGATCACTTAAAAGAATTGGTATAATTGATTATTCAGAATTGAAGATGAAATTAAACTCATTCATATCATGATGGGGATGGAGCATTAGCATTTGTTGGTTTATCGTTGTACCTTAAACGATTTTTGTTGGTTTATTGTTGTACATTAAATGATTTTATAGTTAATAGTTGTTCGTAAGCTGAAACGGTCTTGGTTCGTACCGCAGGATTCGTTAATCTGCTAACCTGGGATGGAGGGCGTAGATCCATCTACATATGATTTCCGGAAGGTCATATGTTTGTTGAATTCACGTGTTTGATGCATAACACTTTTCTGACTAATCACTTGATTGTATGATGTGTTATAAATGTAATCCTAGAAGTTTTACTCACTAAGCTAGTGTAGCTTATACCCCAATAGGTGTTTGATTAAACAGGTTATCTCAAGAATGCTAAGTGGGGACCGTGATAGTTGAAGCCAAGAATGACTTCAGGATTCCGGCAAGGAATAAGATTGCTTGAAGTTATTAGCTAGGTTTTATAATTCGCTTGTAATAGTTTTATGTAGTGAAATCTTTTGATGAACTGTAATGGAAGTGTAATGTTCTGTACTTGGAGTATAGTAAATTGTATTTCCTTTACATTGTTACTTAAATGTATCAATATAAAATGTATCTCTCCAATATGTCTCCTCTATGTGTTAGACGCCTAGTACATAGTATAGAAGCCTTCGCATGACGAAGGCGGTCATTCCTAGGCTTTAATATTGTGTACGGCGGACTACCACGTTTCGGATACCCTTTGGGGCGTGACAGGGACAACCTACACATAGATCACCAGATGCACGTTAGTATCACACTCTGCATAGTCTTTACTAACCAAAGCCAAACCCAAGCAACAAAACAATTTTATATGTTATATCAAATTAGATTAATTTGATATTCTAATCCTACACATACAACAAACAGAGCTAAACCCACAACACATACAATAAACAAGCTAAGGTTGTACCTGTACCAAATTCAGGAACGGTACTAAATCACCCAAATCCGTTTTTATAACATAAGTATAATTCAACAGAACCTGATAACATGAATAGATGAAATTCAAAATACATCTTATCAGATAGACCTAAATCCATTCATATCTAAAACCCAAACTTCAACCTAATATCAAATCTATACCTTTTTCCTTAATCACAATACTAAAATCTTTCAATTCAACAAATCTCCTCAACCGTTTCTTTAAACCCTAGAATTTCACTCAATACCATATATATCAGAAATCAACAACTACCATTTTTATAAAATCATCAAGATAAAAACTTTAAAATCCTTACCTAAATTCATTCTAAATCCTTTTAATACCAAAACCAGATCTATAGATAATCAAGATTTTCTCCAATCTCCCTTTAAATAATAAAAAAATTCTAAGGAATTATAAAATTGTGTATCTTAAAGTAAAAAATGGTTATTCAATTACCTAATCTAATCCCCAATCTTCCTTAAACACCCACTCTTCAAATCTCCAAGAAAATTAGAACCGTTTCTCCAATTCTCCTTTAAGACAATAAATAAAAACCTAAAAATTTTGATAAATCTATGAAACTAGAACAAATTTGATGATTCCATTACGTGATTTTGATTAACGACTTCTCTCGATGGCTAGAAACACTTCAGAGGATGTCTGCTAGGTTTAGGGTTTAGTTGGAGAAGAGAACAAAGAAAGAACATATAAGGATTTGTGACTTTTCATCTTCCATCATGTGTTTGTCATGTGATCAAAATTTCACTGAAATTAGACTTTGTTGAAAATTTTAACCTTATAATTTATATAAATGGACACTTTTATCCTTCTTTATGTATTATTTACTTGTATATTACAGGAGTCTTAGATTTATATCAAAGCAGGAGTCTTAGATTTATATCAAAGCTCCTCGAGACTTGAATTTTCTCCAATCTACTTCGGACTTGAAAATGGACAAGTTAAATACTAGAATTCGATTAGTCTTATATATAAGAGTATCAAATAAATAATGTGTAAGTAATAAAAGTGTTAAATAAAAGGAGTTAGATTAGTGAGCAATTTAGGTGCTAAAAATATATATATATACATGCATAGACATATAGAGAAGTTAAGTTAGTTAAGTGCACATGAACCATATGATTACAACATGAACATAATAGAAAACACAGTATGTTGTTTTTCAAGTTTCCATTCCTAGCATGAAGCATCATTGGAATTATTTTGGAAACTTTTAAGAACAACATACACATGTTAAACATAATGATATATGATAAGTGTGTAGAGTGTTGAACTAAGTTGTGGATGAAAGGAAAAAAGAGAGACAAAAGAAAGAGAGAGAGGTGGTGACAACTTAGAGAAAGAAAAGAGAAGAAGAGAGTTTGAAAGTAAGATTTATAAGAGTTTTGTTAAGGCAAATGAAGATATGAGGAAGAAGTGGAGAGAATGGGAGGTATTTATTGATGGAAAATAGGTAATTTAAGTATGAAGTTAAATGAAAAAGAAAAGGAAAATATGAGAGAGAGGACACGAGGGGTGCCGGCCATGCTTATAGGAGTGAGAGGGAGAGAGAAAAATTAATAAAATTTTATTAAGAAAAGTTACATAATCACGATTGACTAATGGATAAAGATGTGTAACAATAGTGACCCTCTGTATGAAGTTATTATTTTAGATGATCCTATGGAAGATATATGTATTCAGACTGCTTATATCAACCCTTGAGCAATTGCTACTACTTAGGATCCTTAGATTTCCAGTGGCGTGTTGTTGGAGTGTGAGTGCTCATGTAAACCCCCGAATTTTTCGAGAATGGTTTTGGAATATCGAATCGAAATCCTAAAATTTGACCCAAGTTGAAACCGAACCCTAAACAATTTCGATTATGGGATTTCATAAGAGAATCTTCAAAAAAAATAAAAATTTCAATAATCGTTCGATTCAAAAATCCGATCATGAGGAGGTCCATGTCACGCCCCAAAGGGTACCCTAAACATGGCAGTCCGCCATACACAATATTAAAGCCTAGGAATGACCGCCTCAGTCATGCGAAGGCTTCCATACTATGTACAAGGCATCTAACACATAGAGGAGACACATTGGAGAGATACATTTTATATTGATACCACTTGAGTAACAACGTAAAGGAAATATAATTCACTATACTTCAGATACAAATCACTATACTTCAGATACAAATCACTATACTTCAAATGCAAATCACTATACTCCAAACACAATCCATCAAAAGATTCTACTACATAAAACTATTACAAAGCAAAATATAAAACCTAGCTAATAACTTCAAACATTCTTATTCCTTGCCGGAATCCCGAAGTCATTCCCGGCTCCAACCATCTTGGTCCCCACTTAGCATTCTTGAGAGAACCTGTTTAATCAAACATATATTGGGGTATAAGCTACACTAGCTTAGTGAGTAAGAACTCCCAAGATTACATTTATAACACATCATACAATCAAGTGATTAGTTAGACAAGTGATATGCATCAAACACGTGAATTCAACAAACATATGACCAACTAGAAATCATATGTGGATGGACTTGCGCCCTCCATCCCGGGTTAGCAGACTAACGAATCCTGCGGTACGATGCCGTTTAAGCTTATGGTCAACTAAACTATAAATTCGTTTTATGGATCACGATTAACCAACTCATATTCGTTTAAGGACAACGATAAACCAACTCAATAATTCGATTAAGGAGAACGATAAACCAAAAAATGCTAATGCTCCATCCCCATCGTGATATGAATGAGTTCAATTTCATCTTCACTTCCGAATAATCAATTATACCAATTCTTTTAAGTGATCAATCAATAATCGCAGACAATTAATTCTAATTCATCTATACAAGCAATAATTAATCACTCAGCTTCGATATTCTTACATTCCATTTCTCATATCAACAACAAGCATACATAGTCCCCGTTCTTCCCCATCATGCATATCCATTTTATCTTTACCAAATGTCTAGTGCAACTATTATTAAAATCATATACAATAAATGAAATTGGAAGTAATACTCACTCGGCCATTGGATCACCGGTCCCTTAGTACAAGTAATCCGGTGGTAAGGAATCGTCGATATCGGGGTCATCTAAAAAGGAAGAAATACCCTAATAAGTATTTCGTCACTTGACTAGTCTAAACTATCTCATACAAACTATGAAATTCGTAATCCTCGTCCTAAGCGGGAATTCCAACTTAAAACGGCCATAACTTGATCATTTTAACTCGGAATCTCGCAAATTATATATCGATTTCTATCTACTTCGAAAGATCTATCTATTTCTAATGTTATATTTAAGTTTTGAAAAATTTGAAGCTTCAAAAAGATCAGATCAGATCAGTGGCAAGTTCTAATTCCGAAAAATAGTTTTGTAATTGTTTGTAATGTTCTACTTGACAAATCAATTATACATGCAATATGAATGATTTCCTATCATGAATAGCATGTTATGAGCTTGAGGTATGCATGCTTTTGACAATATTTACTAAAAAGATTTTAGAAACTTTTTTATGTAAAACACCATGGCTATTTACTTTCAAGAAAACTAGTTTCCTAACTTTGATCATTCAAATTTGTTTTGGATTTATTTCTTAAGAAAATATGATTATCTTTGTTAAAATTGAGTCTTCATTATACCTATTACTTATGACCTTCATTTCTATATAAAAATTTCCATTTTACACTTTGTAAACATGTCTTCAAGTAGGGTTGATTCCAAAATCTGAATTTTGTAAAAATTGTTTTTGAGTGGTTCCTTTAAGTAAAAATCATTTGATACTTAGAAAATTAGGGCTCAACCATACATAACCACTAAGGAGTTCATTTTTACATAAAGATTTGAATTTTACACTTTGCAAATATGTTTTCAAATAGGATTTACTTAAAAATCCGAATTTTTAGAAATCCACTTTTTGAATGATTCCTTTGGGAAAAACTTGTGTAATGCATTAAAATCTAAGACTTTATGGTACCTATTACTTAAGGACTTCATTTAATACATAAAAATTTTATTTTGAACTTGGATAATAGGTTTTTCATGGGCATCATCCAAAGTTACGAATTTTATAAGTTGACTATTAACTCAAAAATTTCCATCTTGATTCTACTTCTTGTTTTACACATTAATCTCATCAAAACTCATTCCAACTTGTAAAAATCACTACTTAATGATACCTATTACATATACATTTCATTTTTCACATAAAACATGAATTTTGGAGTTGACAAATGGTTTTAAAAATTGGTCTTGGTTGAGATCCAAATTTACAAAATTTATTCTTGGACATTCCTTTTGATAAAATCTATCTAAACTCATGAAAATCCATTCGTTACATATCATATCTTAAAAGCCCTTCATATCTTGAATAAAAACTTCATTTTTGAGTTAGAAAATATGTTTTTAAAATATGTCTTGACCTAAATCCGAAAATAAGATTTTTATTTTGAAAATAACTTTTGAAAGTCACCTTAGATTCTTGTAAAAAGAAGTTTTGATTATATACATATATTAAGCTTTCATTATTTCAAGTAAAAACTTCATTTTGACATTTGGAAAGTGGTTTTTAAATAGGGGTCTTGCCAAAATACAAATTTCACAATTTTTGTTTGGGTTCAAAACCAAGATCTACACTTTCTATGATCATGAATATAAAAGAAATTCATGGTAGTGAACTATAAACTCATAGATCTAAAATTTACTCATCAAAATCATTCATTTATTTGTCTATACCCTAAGCCCTTCATTTTAAATGAAAAATACACATTTTGAAGTTGAAAAATAACTTTTCTAAATATGATTCCATTTTCATCCGAATTTTCAAAAATGATTGTTGTTGAAAATAAAATAGATCTTGAGTTTTCTACATTCCTACTATCATCAAGCTACTACAAGTTGTTTATGAGCATCAAACAAAAGGCTAATGCATTTTATGAACTCAAAACACTAGATCTAGTTTACTACACTAGTTATAAATGCATGAACACATGTGAATAAGGAATATATGCATAAATCATAAGCAACAACAAAACTAATAACTCAAATAACAAAATCTATGGCATAAATGAAAATCAAAGCTACAAAAAGTTAGATCTACAAAATATAACTACTTTAAACAAGAAAATGATAGTGATACAAGATAATAATAATGGAGAAGAGGAGTGTTTCATTTTTGGCATTATCATCCTTAGCTTTTAAGCTTATGGAAGGTCATTTGATGCATGAAACTCTCACTATACCTTACCTATATCATCTATGGAATCTTTGAGAAGAAAGTTTACTTAAAAATCTTCAAGAATGAAGTGTGAAAGCAATTTTTAGAAGTGGGGACAGCTTGTATTCTCGAAGAAATAAGAACAAAATGAAGAAGAAAAGAGAGGAAAAAGAGAGAAAAAGTTAAGGAACGAAAAAAGGTAAAAGGAGTAAATGAAAGAGAGAGAGAAAATGAGTGTATTAAATGAATGAAAGAAAGAAAAAAAAACAAAGGCTGCAAAAAAAAAAAGAGTGCTGCACGTAATGTTTGAATTTTGACTTAAAATTGAATTGTGTAATAAATGTGTATGTGTTTCTTCTTTAAGAAGGAGTGGAATATAATTATTTTAGTCAAATTGGGATTAAATCAAAGGACAAGGGCAGCAAAAGAGGTCAAAATTTCTGCCAAGGAGTGTGGGATAAAGTGTAGAAAGATTAAAGTGAAAAGGAAGTGATATGTGAAAGATGTACTTGAAAGTATGGGTTGTGAGAGTACTTTCTTAATAAAATAAAATAAAATAAAATAAAAATAGGAAATTCATTCCAAATATTTGTAGCATATTTTTCATAATAAAAATAATATATTTAATTAATTTATTTTAGTGAATTATGAAATATGTTACCGGTATAATCAAAATACGCGAATATGGACTATAAATGATATTTTTATAACCCGAAAAATTCTAAAAATTATTTCATTAAAATATAAATATTTTTCAAATATTTTCCAATTATTAAATTAATTTATTTTATTTTTAGTATCGGGTCTTAAACAGAATCTGATCCCGTATAAGCCAAAAACTAACTAAATTTTAGAAAAACAAAATTTTCTATAATATATAAAATATTTATCCAAAAATATAAGGGTTTATAAGAATAATAAAATCTTGTAATGAAATAGAAGTAAATAGTGCAAAAGACTAATTAATTACCGGTAGTAATGAAAATATGATAAAAATGTTATAATTGTAACTTTTATAACCCAAAAAATTATATAACTAAAATATTTAAAAATCTTATGAAATTACGAGTCTGATGGTACTAATGGTATATTTTTGATATCTCGAGCCCCAGGACACGCTTTTCGAAGTCTGTATCCGAACGAGTTCGAAATAGGTCAAAAATTTACCAATATGATATTTTTAAGCAAAATTATATTACTACGAGCTATTCTATATATTTAACTACACCTTGGCCTCTAGGGTTAAGGGCGCTAGATTATCGGACTTAAACTATTGTATTTCACTTAGGGTTTCTAGGTGATTTTCCGGTTTAGGTCTTTGCCAATTTGGAAACTGATATTTTACGTTTGTACAACATATTTAATTTGAGAAAAATTATTTTAAATTTTATTTTTGTAAGTATTTAATATCTCTTAACGTTTTCGGAATTCTTAAATTAGGTTTTATTTCTGAAAGTTAATCGTTAATTACTTTTTAATAATTTGTTTTTGGGCTTTATATTACCCGATTTTATAAGTCGGAGTTACGTATGGAATTTGTCGTACGTAGTGGTTTTGGAATTGAAGTATGTTGAGTTCTTATTTTGTTTTTAAGAATTCTCATTTTCTCAAAATTAAGAAATTTCCAGATTCGTTCGTGATTTAGGACTAGTTGAAGTTTGGTTTTAATTTGGAGTGATTTTTAGGGTTTATTTTCGAAGTTCATCTTAGAATTATTTACTGAAATTTTTCGGAGCTTACAGTCCATCTATCCGATCCCTAAAGTAAACCTCTCAATTTCTAGGGTAAAGTTGCATTAAAACCTAAGCCTAATCAAACGAAGTTTCAAAAGTCAACAAAGATCAAGACAATCAAATAATTTCAACTCCGGCAATCCCGTGTTCTTAAAACCTAAACAATGGAATTAAGATAGTTGTGGAAAATGGTTCGTAATAATATAGGAAAGCTTAAAAATATCATATTCGCAATTTTCGAGTGTCTTTTGGATCCGAACGGGATCAGTTTTCAAAAACCATGCCTTGGTACACCGGATAGTGAAAATATTCCAACAATACCATTAGACTCATAATTATACAAGGATTTCAAAAATATCAGTTTCACAATTTTTCGATAACTAAAAATATATATAGCTCTTTTACGCGTATTTTTATTACTATTCCTACTATTCATTACTATTTCACTATCTATACTTTTTCTTATACTTATTTCTTACTATCTACATACATATTTTCTTACTTTTTATCTTTCCAATACATCTTATATCAAATCATATCTTACATATTAATTATTTTCTTACAAAATACAAACAAAATCAACTCACTCTCTCTTCTTTCTCTCCTATGGCCGGCGCAATTCTCCTCTCTCTCCCTCTCGTTTATTTTCTTTTTCAATTATTTTATTACACCTAATTGTCACTCCAAAAATTATATAAATACCACATTCCTCCTTCATTCTTTCACATATCCATTTTACATAACAAAACTCTGCCAAAATTCTCTCTCTAACAATTCCCTCTCCGAACACTCTCTACCATTTACTACTCTTTAAGAAAAATAACAAACAAACTACCCATTCATCTCTTTTCAAATCCTCCATTAAACTTTAGGTAAAATCTTATCTATATTTCTTTATCATGTTCATACAACTTAGCATGAGCTTAGTGTATATTTCTTAGACTCATGAGAGCTAAAAAAGCAAAAATATTTTCATGTTTTGTTTTTGTTCATGTTCATATTTTACATTAAGTTATTATATTGTTGTTATTATTGTTATTATTAATTTTGCTCTAATCTAACTTTTATATAGTATTATGTATATTATGTATATATATTTCTTTAGAGCATATAAACTCACTTGTTATTTATTTATTTTCATGCTTTGCAATTTATTTATTTACTTGTTTCAAGCAATTTATTAAGACTAGTCTTTTTAGTCTTAGACTTGTCCATATCAAGTCAAAACAATTTTTCTTTCTTTCCTTTTCTTTTCTTTTGGGACTAGTCTATTCTTAGTTCCGGATTGCCTTGATGAAGCTAAGGCTCCCAATACATGATTGGGATACCTTGATGAAGCTAAAATTCTCAATGCTTGACCATATTATTATTATGTTTATTTGCTTATGAATATTTCTTTCTTATTATGTGTTATTCTTACCTTTTCATTACTACATAATCATATTCATACATGATTAGAATGTTGTTGTCATAAATAAAAATAAAAATGGGTTCTTTCTTAAACAAAGGAAAAGTGAACTAGATTTCTTAACAAAGAATTTTTCAAACAAAAAGTCTAAGTATTGTTTTTAAATAAATTCTTTTCAAAAGCTTAAATAAGTTAATCATAAGTTTTAAAGTATTAGTGCCCAAGATTTCTTCAAATGAAAAGAACTCATATTTTTTTTGTAAATCAAAATACTCCATAAAGACAAAGTTTTTAGCATTGAACTTAAGATTTTAACTTAACCATATCTTTTATAAAACTTAAATAGTTTCACTAGAGACTTCAAAAATCACATACTAAGAAAGTTTCTTCAAACTTAATTTTATATTGTTTTCTCTTTTCAAAATCAAAATGAAATTTTGCTAAGTTCTAATATTAACAATTCTTTATTAAGAAAGCTTTTCTTATAAACTTATCTAAAAAAAATTATTCCACCACTGGACAAATATTAAGAATAAAACAAGTTTTTCAAACCAAGGTAAAATCAACTTACTATTTTAGAAACCAACTTAGAAAAATAAAATTGCCAAGAAAGTAAAGTTTTAAAAGTACACTTATTTTGTAAAAGAAGAAAAAGAATATGAAAATGAGAAGAAAACATACATTCAACACAACTCTAAATATTTGACCACACAAAAAACTTAAGGAATATTTTGAAAAGCTTATTTTTCAATCACTAGAAATGAAGTTGGTATATAACTTAAAGAACCAAATTTGCTTTTGATAAGATAGGAAATGGAATTATAATAGGAAAATACTCACTTATAACAACCCAAGTATATTTTTGTTTCCCTTCTAACAATTCAAAAGGGAGAAATTTTCAAAGTTTTATCTTAAAGACAAATTGTTTGTGAAATATCAATATTGAGACAATACTACAAAAATCGTGCATACAATATGAGTGTATATATATATGATCAAAGGATTTTTCAACTATACAAATATCCATATATCTTGCTTAAGAATTTTTTAGTAAAGAGAAGTTTGGAAAATCATATTTTGTGAACCATAAATTCGTAACTATTCTGTACCATAGTATTTTGCAACCCAAATGGCTTTTTATAACAAAAATAACCTTAGAAATTGATAGATCTTTTCGAATGGGTAGAAAACTGTATATTATATGCGCTTATAGCTAGAGGCACTAGAAGTAGGAAAACATGAAAATGAATTATGTATAATAATATTTGTTGAAAGAATGCTAACCATACTAGGGCATGAATCGTTGCTAATTAAATTGTGTTTTAGTATTATGTTGGAGTATGTGCAAATTCTGTGATCACCTTTAAATTACTTTAATCACATATTATGAGTTATATCAATTAGTTCATGCATATCATGTAGTTAGTTTCATTTCATGAGCTACTATACTTGATGAGACAAGAGTATGGTAGTCGGGTTTGCAAGAGCCATAAATCTACAAGATGGGTGAATAGGAGCCTGAAAAAACTATTTTAAGATGGACGAATAGGAGCCTGAAAGAACTTGTCACGTCCCGCCCCCACAGGCGACGGCAACGCGATGCCAGGGCAGGCAAACCCACCACTGGCCCCCTAGTGGTAATAGCCGACACCACCATTGCATCATGGTGACCCCAACCAACGCATGCCCCAATGGGTATCACGGGCACTATGGGTATTGTTACCCTTAGGCAAAGTTGAATCTAGTCTGCAGACTCTAGGATTCGAACCCCAGACCTAAGGCTTTTGCCTGCCCCAAAGGCAGCACCTTTCACCAGTTGATCTGCAGCTCAACCGGTGAAAGGTGCTGCCTTTGGGGCAGGCAAAAGCCTTAAGTCTGGGTTCGAATTCTAGAGTCTGCAGACTGGATTCAACTTTGCCTAAGGGTAACAATACCTATAGTGCCCGTGATACCCATTGGGGCATGCGTTGGTTGGGTCACCATGATGCAATGGTGGTGTCAGCCATTACCACTAGGAGGCCAGTGGTGGGTTTGTCTGCCCTGGCATCGCGTTGCCGTCTCCTGCGGGGGTAGGACGTGACATAAAAAGGCGCCTTTTTTTGTCACACCCCGCCCTCGCAGGCGACGGCGATGTGATGCCAAGGCAGACAACTACCACAGGCCCCCTAGTGGTAATAGCCGACATCCACCCTCAGGTGAGACCCCAACCAACGCATGCCCCAACGGGTACCACGGCACTATAGGTATTGTTACCCTTAGGCAGAGTTGAATCCAGTCTGCAGACTCTAGGATTCGAACCCCAACCTAAGGCTTTTGCCTGCCCCAAAGGCAGCACCTTTCACCAGCTCAACTGGTGAAAGTGCTGCCTTTGGGCAGGCAAAAGCCTCAGGTCTTGGGTTCGATCCCTAGAGGCTGCAGACTGGGTCAACTCATCCTGAGGGTAACAATACCTATAATGCCGGTGATACCCTGTGGGGCATGCGTTGGTTGGGGTCACCATGATGTAATGGTTATGTCACATCCCGCCCCCGCAGGCGACGGCGATGTGATGCCAGGGCAACCAACCCACCACTGGCCCCCTAGTGGTAATGGCCAGCACCACCATTGCATCATGGTGACCCTAACCAACGCATGCCCCAACGGGTACCACAGGCACTATAGGTATTGTTACCCTTAGGCAGAGTTGAATCCAGTCTGCAGACTCTAAGATTCGAACCCAAGACCTAAGGCTTTTGCCTGCCCCAAAGGCAGTACCTTTTTATGTCACACCCCGCCCCCGCAGGCGACGGCGATGCGATGCCAGGGCAGACAAACCCCCACTGGCCCCCTAGTGGTAATGGCCGTCAACTGGTGAAAGGTGCTGCCTTTGGGGCAGGCAAAAGCCTTAGGTCTGGGGTTCGAATCCTACAGTCTGCAGACTGGATTCAACTCTGCCTAAGGGTAACAATACTTATAGTGCCCGTGGTACCCATTGGGGCATGCGTTGGTTGAAGTCACCATGATGCAATGGTGGTGTCGGCCATTACCACTAGGGGCCAATGGTGGGTTTGTCTGCCCTGGCTTTTCCTTGCTAAATGGGGGTTATTTTATGTTGATTTCACTCTTTGATCAGCTATGTAAGGTTGCTGGAAGTTTGGATATGTTTAGATGAATAAAAGAACTATTTTTGGTGAAGATCAAAGGTATATGACTAGAGATTTGTCCTAGGTTTCTCTCAAGTGTGTAAGATGAAATAAAAATGACATTTTTGGTTTGTGGAGGCAACTGACCATAGGATGTGGCTTATGGATTTGTGTGTGGTAGGGTTAGGGCTGCAGCTCAATTGGTGAAAGGTGCTGCCTTTGGAGCAGGCAAAAGCCCTAGGTCTGGGTTCGAATCCTAGAGTCTGCAGCCTGGATTCAACTCTGCCTAAGGGTAACAATACCTATAGTGCCCGTGATACCCTTCGGGCATGCGTTGGTTAGGGCCACCATGATGCAATGGTGTGTCGGCCATTACCACTAGGGGCCAGTGGTGGGTTTGCCTGCCCTGGCATCGCATCGCCGTGGCCTGCGAGGCGGGTGTGACATAAAAAGGCGCCTTACAATGTCATACCCCGCCTCCGCAGGCGACGGCGATGCGATGCCAGGGCAGACAACCACCGCTGGCCCCCTAGTGATAATGGCCGACACCACCATTGCATCATGGTGACCCCAACCAACGCATGCCCCAACGGGTACCACGGGCACTATAGGTATTGTTACCCTTAGATAGAGTTTAATCCAGTCTGCAGCCTCTAGGATTCGAACCCCAGACCTAAGGCTTTTGTCTGCCCCAAAGGCAGCACCTTTCACCAATTGAGCTGCAGATCAACTGGTAAAGGTGCTGCCTTTGGGGCAGGCAAAAGCCTCAGGTCATGGGTTCGAATCCTAGAGCGCAGACTGGATTCAACTCTGCCTAAGGGTAACAATACCTATAGTGCCCGTGATACCCTGCGGGGCATGCGTTGGTTGGGGTCACCATGATGCAATGGTGGTGTCGGCCATTATCACTAGGGGGCCAGTGGTGGTTGTCTGCCCTGGTATCGCATCGCCGTCGCCTACGGGGGCGGGGTGCGACATAAAAAGGCGCCTTTTTATTTCACACCCCGCCCTCGCAAGCGACGGCGATGCAATGCCAGGGCAAGCAAACCCACCACTGGCCCCCTAGTGGTAATGACCGACACCACCATTGCATCATAGTGACCCCAACCAACGTATGCCCCAATGGGTACCACGGCACTATAGGTATTGTTACCCTCAGGATGGATTGAATCTAGTCTGCAGCCTCTAGGATTCGAACCCATGACCTGAGGCTTTTGCCTGCCCCAAAGGCAGCACCTTTCACCTGTTGATTGAAAGGTGTTGCCTTTGGGCAGGCAAAAACCTTAGGTCTTGGGTTTGAATCCTAGAGTCTGCAGACTGGATTCAACTCTGCCTAAGGGTAACAATACCTATAGTGCCCGTGATACCCTGCGAGGCATGTGTTGGTTGGGGTCTCACCTGAGGGTGGATGTCGGCCATTATCACTAGGGAGCCTGTGGCAGTTGTCTGCCCTGGCATCACATCCAGAACCTTTGGTAAGAGGTGCTGCCTTTGGGGCAGGCAAAATCCTCAGGTCTTGGGTTCGAACCCTAGAGGCTATAGACTGGGTTCAATCCATCCTAAGGGTAACAATACCTATAGTGCCCGTGGTACCCATTGGAGCATGCGTTGGTTGGGGTCACCATGATGCAATGGTGATGTCGGCCATTACCACTAGGGGGCCAGTGGTGGGTGCCTGCCCTGGCATCACGTTGCCGTCGCCTGTGGGGGCGGGGCGTGACAGAACTATTTCAAGATGGGCAAGTAGGAGCCTGAAATAAACTACATAAGTGGATTTTAAAGATGGGTTTTAAAGAGCCTAAAAAACCTAACCCTGAATGGAGGGGTAAATCCATTCAAACATATGATTTCCGGTAGATCATATGTAATGCTTGATCTCTTGCTAGATGCACTCATATGCTTGTTTAAATAACTTGTTTGAAATTATTGATACAAGTACGTTGATTCAGGAATATTCTCACTAAGCTAGTTATACTTATACTCCGATAGACTTCTAATGTAACGGGACCAATATCTCTTATGCCCAAGGACTTTGTATACCCGAGTGGGATTATGTTTTGGGGAGCTTTTGGAAATCTTTTGAAGATGTTAAGTTAAATGTCCTTTAATATCTTTTGGTATTAGAATTGTTTCCTTGTGTGAAAGACTAAGCTCATATTGTGATTAGTTGGAGATTATAGGGGAAAGCCTCTAAGATGATGTAAGGATTATATTCCAATAATATTGAAATCAGATGGTTATTTAAATTTCTTATATGTTGTATTTACTATCCCGAACTACATAACCCACCGGTGTCTCCTATTGTTGTGATAGACGTCTTACATATGGTGTTGAAGCTTTCGCATGACTTCGGGAAGTCATTCTTAAGTTTTAATATTGTATGCGGCGGATTGCCACATTTAAGGTACCCTTTGGGGCATGACAGCTCAAATGTTGATTTGTTACAATTTAATTTCAAGATATAACCTATTGGTTGTTGCATTGTATTAGATTAAGCATGTATGCCCATCTTATGTATGCTTGTGTTGTTATAGTACTAGGCTTCGACTCATTCTTTTCTTTCTTCTAGGTGTTGGTCAGATGATGATGATTGTTTCGAATTTTAGACGACTTTGGTGGAACTTGTTGATGAGTGAAGCGGGTTAAGATTGTTGGATGTATTTTATTTCCATTTATTTAAGAACTAGATTTGTCTTTTGAATTTGTATTTATCTTTAAGAGCCTGGTTGAGGAGTCAATATTTTGTAATTAATCTTTAAAGTTTTATTTTACCCTCATGAATAAGTATTCTATGTTTGAGATACCTAATGGTAAGATTGTTTTTGTGAAGGTTGATCTACTCATGAGAGTGGAAATTGAAAATTTTTTGTAAAATATGTTTTACCGCTACAAAATCCAATTGTTTATAGAATCCAACTATACGATTTCAAAATCTAAATGAGGTTAGCAAATGTTCACAACAATCAATTTTTTTAGGGGTAATCTAAGCATATAATACCTAAGTATTATACGTGGAGGCAAGATACACTTAGATCCTATTTTTGGGCATGATATAAGTGCTTATGGTGTGTGTGTGTGTATATATATAAAGATTATATGTTGAATAGATCTTTCTATTTATCAAAATAAATATATAAATAAACGATGTACTCATTTTATTTTGAAAAAAAAATTGTGAATTTTTTCTTTTTAATCGCAAAATACTACTTATAAGAAATTAAGGGCCAATAGAGCAAAAGAGTTGATACCGGCTAGGACAATTGTTTTCTATCATGTGTACCATAAATTTATCATGGGAGACTTTTTTCGTGTAAACAAAATGCAGGCTCACAAAGAAGTTACATATTAAAGCAAAATGAGGATCGCGTCTTTGATGGATACTCTTAAAAAAAACGTGTTTAAGTTTTTAGGTATGGAATGCATATTTAGGCTTCTTTAAATATATATATATATATATATATATATAAACTATACAAGAAAAATTGCCAAATTAGTATTGCTATGTCGCATCTTGGAGTAGAGATACAAATATTTATACTTGTATTGATCTTCAAGGGCACATATAACAACCCAGGTAAAAATAAATAAATAAATAAATTAGGGGCTTATGTATCGCACATTGGTTGTGTGATTCAAGTCTCGGCCTATATTGCATAACCCACGAGTGATACACATATCATGCAATACATGTCCAAAGTGTACCGCATGACCAACGAACGATACACATGTAATTTTTTAAAAAATTTGTATCGAACCTGCAGCACTATTTTTGTATTTTCTTTTTTCATAATTTAGTTTTGTGGAATTTGTTTTAAATTACATTATTCAAGTAATATTCTCAAGTTTTTAGGGATAATTATAAATAACTTACCTATATTTTAACTAATTTGCAAACACGTAATTTGTGTTAATTTTTTTATATAAAAGATAACTCGAGTTTCATATAAAGTATCAAAATTATTTAATAATTTTAGAATGATACATGTCAATATATTATTGGTCATAAAATTAACTTTATATTTTTTTCAATTTTCTCATTTTTGTAAAAGATAATTTTTATTATTTTTATTTATTTAATAATATTTTATTAAATTAATTTTTTAGACCAATAAAACTCGTAGAATCAATGGAACAAAGAAAACCTTGGAAGAACTAACTTTTTAGAAAAACTAAGTATTAATAGAAACCGAAATACTAATACGTAACAGGTTGTCACCCTTTTAAAATATGCAATAATGCAGCTCGTGTAATACATGATTGTTTTAGTTATAAAGCCAATAATTTATAGTCAGGCTTATGGTATCATACATTTCACACTCAGCATATAACATGCTTTTCTCAAATCATCGGACAATTGTATTATTACTTTTATTATCTTTGTTTGTTAACCAAAAAAAGAGCTCAAAAACACATACTCAATAATTTTCACAACAACCATATTATTATCTTTACATTACATATGCCACTATGTTGGTTTCTCTCAAATGATAATTTTGATGATAAAAAAAAGGATTAAGTGATTACATACATAATTGTTAAGTGTGTAGTGATTATGAAAATAAGATTACTTACATAATTGTTAAGTGTGCAGTGATTATGAAAATAAGATTACTTACATAATTGTTAAGCGTGCAGTGTATGGTGATTATGCAAATAAGATTCATATCAGAATGTATATCAGAAGGTTGGAAAAAATTTTCCAAGAACAATTTGCACATTAGAAGGTTTGCTCATCAAAGCTATCCTATTAGAAGGAATGTTAGAAGCTACAAGTATGCATATAATAATTATCCTAGACAAAATTATTATCAAAACGTAAATCAAAGGTACCATATACATCCATATGCATGTTCATTTTGTAATAGAATAGGTCATATTGAAAATATTGTTTCTACAAAAGAAACAAGCTCAATACACATCAAGTTAAGAAGCAAGATAAGACGAGCTTGACTTATCAAAGACCTAATTTGTTTGGGTTCCTAAAAAGGTTTGATCACCTTTTTGTTCATATTTGCAGGAATAAGGAGCAAAAATAAGAGGAACATGGTACTTGGACAGTGGATGTTCAGGCCACATGACTAGAGATGTTTCTTTGTTCACTAGCATAATTTAGAAAGAAAAAGCATATGTGAGATTTGGTGATGACAGCTGTGATAAAATAATTGGAACAGGTACAATTGGTTATCCTCTATACATGATTGAAAATGTCTCTTTAGTTAAAGGATTAAAACATAATCTCTTAGCATAAGTCAATTATGTGATAAAGGCTACCAAATGAATTTTAAGAAAAACAAATGTTTTGCATATGATTCTAATGAAGTTAAATTGTTTGAAGGATTTAGAAAAAGGAATGTATATCTAATTACTCCATCTGATATGAATGTTGAATGTTGCTTTTTTACTATGAATGACAACATACATGTTTGGCATAAAAAACTTAGTCATGTGAATTTTAATCATTAGGAAAAACTTTCTAAAAAGAATATTGTTGTTGGCTTACCTAAAATTAATATAAAGCATGATGTGAAATGTTTAACTTGTTTAAAGAATAAGATGGTCTCAATTTCTCATAAAAGCATAAATATGATTTCAACAAAAAGACCTCTTGAGCTTTTACATCTTCATTTATTTGGACATACTAGAACACTAAGTCTAGAACGAAGTATATATGGACTTGTGATAGTAGATGATTTTTTTAACATATACATGGGTGTTCTTTTTAAAATACAAATCTGATACTTTTGAAATGTTTCAAAAATTTACTAAACAAATACAAAATGAAAAAGGTTTTTCTATTGTCTCTTTAAGAACTGATCATGGAACATAATTTGATAATGCCTTGTTCATATCTTTTTGTGAAGAACATGGAATAAATAATAATTTTTTAGTACCATATACACCTCAACAAAACAGAGTAGTTGAAAGAAAGAATAGGACAATATAAGAAATGACACGCTCTATGTTAAATGAAAGTGGAATAGCTGAATACTTTTGGGCTGAAGCTATTGCAACTGATTGTTATATAATGAATAGAGTATATATTAGACCTCATACTACAAAAACATCATATAAATTGTTTCGTGGAGAAAACCATCTGTTTCATATTTTCATGTATTTGGACGTACATGCTTTGTGAAAAAGAATGCACATAATCTTGGAAAGTTTGATGAAAGGTCTAATGAAGCAATTTTTCTAGGATGTTCACAAAATAGTAAAGCATATCGTGTTTTTAATAAAACAACAAAATAGTTGAAGAATCTATCAATGTGTGTTTTATTGATGTGAAAGATGATTTTGATGATGATGATATGTTTACACCTATAAATAAAGATAGTAGTATGAATTCTGGAGCAAAGTTAGATAATAAAACCGAAGAAATGCAAAAATCTGATATGTCAAAAGTAAGGCAGAAGGTAATCTTGAAAAAGATTTAAAATCTGATAAGTTAGAAGGTAGGCCAGAAGGTAACCTGAAGCTAAATATTAACAATCCTAAAAGTCCAAAAGCTTGGAAATATAAATCTTCACATCCACCTAGCTTAATTATTGGTGATATAAAATCTGGAACAAGAACTAGATCCAAATTACAAAAGCTTGAAAATCATTTTGCTTTGTAATCTGAAATAGAACCTAGTAATATAGAAGAAGCATTAACTGATAATAATTAGATCAATGCTATGCATGAAGAACTAAGTCAATTTCAAAGAAATAATATTTGGAACTTAATTCTTAAACCTACAGATAAATCTATCATAGGTACTAAATGGGTTTTTAAGAATAAATTCGATAAAAATGGTAAAATTGTTAGAAATAAAGTAAGGCTTGTAGATAAAGGATATTCTCAAGAAAAAGGAATAGACTATGATGAAACTTATGCACCGGTTGCTAGATTGGAAGCTACAAGATTATTACTTGCTTATGCATGTTAAAAAGATTTTAAGTTGTTTCAAATGGATGTAAAAAGTGCATTCTTGAATGGTTATATTAAAGAGGAAGTATATCTTGAACAACCACCTGTTTTGAGGATAGATTTAAGCCTGATCATGTTTTTAAATTAAGAAAAGCTTTGTATGGATTGAAACAAGCTCCAAGAGCTTGGTATGAGAGGCTAAGTGAATATCTCATATCAAGTGGATATCAAAGAGGTACAATTACCATAACTTTATTTATAAAGCATTATAATGATGATATATTAATTGTACAAATATATGTTGATGACATAATATTTGGATCAACTAATGAACAATATGTCAAGAGTTTGCAAAGCTTATGCAGGCTGAGTTTGAAATGTCCATGATGGGAGAATTAAATTTTTTTTTGGGCTTATAAATCAAACAATCAAAGGATGGCATTTTCTTTCATCAAGAAAAGTATACCAAACAAATTTGAAAAAAGTTTGGATTTGAGAATTCAAACGAAGCTGCTACACCAATGAGTCATCTATCAGGTTAGATATTGATTCTCAAGGTAAGAAAGTTAATGAAAAACTATACAAGAGTTTAATTGGTTCTCTTTTGTATTTGACTGCATATAGACTAGATATTTTGTTTTCTGTATGTATTTGTGCAAGATTTCAAAGTAATCCAACTTAAACACATTTAAAAGCTATGAAAAGAATTTTCAAGTACATTGCATGCACTGTAAAATTAGGAATCTGGTATCCCAAAAATGAAAATTTTTGAATTAGTTAGATACTCAGATGCTGATTATGCATGATGCAAAATTGATAGAAAAAGTACTTCTAGTACTTGTCAATTCTTAGGGAACAAACTATTTCTTGTCTTCAAAGAAACAGAATTCAGTTGCTTTATCAACTACAGAAGCTGAATATGTCTCAATAGAAACTGTTGTGCACAAATTCTATGGATAAAACAACAATTACAAGATTATGGATTAAATATAAAAATATTTCACTTAAATGTGATAATAGAAGTGCGATCAATTTAACAAAAAATCCTGTGCATCATTTTAGGTCTAAACATATAGAAATTAGACATCATTTTATTAGGATCATGTGAATAATGGAAATATTAATATTGAATTTGTTTCTACTGAAAATCAATATGTTTATATTTTTACCAAACTTTGGAAAAATGAGATTTGAATTTTTGAGAAATGAAATTAGTATGTGTAATCCATTTTGAATTAATTTGTGATGTTTAACAACTTTTTTTTAATTAATAAATAAAAAAATTGAAAAGTGGCGCATATTTTTTTCTTGGGAACATGCTGTTGAAGTCCCTTCAATACCTCTCTCATACGTGCCTTTTCTTAACTCTTTTCATAACTCCCTTTAAGAAAAAAAATCCAACTTTCTTGATTTCTCTCTCTCGTTCAAAACACAACCGATCATTCCCTCTTCTTCTCCAAAGGATCAAATCAAATCTTCAAGAAAATCATTTTGTCTTACCTCAAAGGGTTCAAAACAAAACCGATCAAAGAAACCATCTCGTAGAGGATGAACCAACTGATTTTGAGGAGACTTAGAAACCCTAACCAAGGATGGAAACCCTAGAGAAAAACGATCAAAATTTCAGCATGATAAAGGAACACAATAAAAAGATGAAGAAATTTCCAAAGAAGGTGAAAAATCAAAATTAGAGGAACCACACACATCCTCTGACGTCAACTCAGAGAGAAGCTCAGAGTCTGCACAGATTGCACCTCAACCAACAAAAAGGAAATTGGTTCATCGTTCAACCAAGAAAAGTCCCATATCTAAAAGAAGAAAAATCATGTCAATCAAAGTACTTGAATGTGCATATATAGATTTTAAAATTTTCAAAGAAAATGATTTTTCTGGGATCACTGGTTAACTAGAGTAGGATGCAAAAATATTTGTGATATTTCTGGTTTGATTGATGGCTTGCTGATTCAAGAATTTTATGAGCATTTAGAGGAATTAGAAGATTTTAGTTTAAAATCCAGAGTCTATGGTAAAGTTATCAAGGTGAATAGGAAAGACTTGATTGATTGCTTCGGGATGAAAAATGAACAAGATGATAAATAGTTTTTGCAAATGGAAAAGCAAAATTTGTATCGAGAATTAAATGATGAGGTTGGTCATTATGTGGAAAAGGATATTTTTGCTCTAATTTTGAGTTGATGATTTGGCTTTTGCATAAAATAGTAATTGATTGTATTCTTCCAAAGAATGGAAGTACAACAACTATCTTAATGGAAGAAGTTGTGGTTGTGCTTGCTATGAAAAAGAATGTTAAGCTTGATATGCCGAGCATGATTATGAGACACATGTGGAGAACAAGGAACAATAGATACTATGGGAACTTGTTGATGAAGCTCTTCAAGTTTAAGAAAATCCACTTACCTAAAGATTTTAAGATGCCCATTAGTCTAGAGAAAATTAGGGAAAATAATTTGAAGAAAATGGAATTCAAGTGGTTGATAAATTCTGGTTTTCTAAGGATGGTTCATGGTGTAGGCATCCTAAGTTTAACAAGAGTGGTTTTGACTGGAAAAGAATTAAAGCACTAGCTGAAGGGGAGTTAATTTTAACAATAGAGAGTGCGTCAAAAGGTGATAATTAAGAAAAGGAAAAGGAACAAGCTTCAAGAAAGAAGGGAAAGGAGAAGATGTCCGAAAAAGTAAAGAAGAAACATCAAATTCGAATTGGAGGAAAATTTGAAGTAAAATAAGGAGGAGGACATACATATGGAAGTGAGTTAGAGAGTGACTTAGGACCTTCTATTCCTCACAAAACACATGGAGAATTCTCTCAATTTTCTCTTAGATCAGTTGTTGAGAAACTTGTTGACCAACACTTAGATGCTGTAAAGAAACCCTTGATTGAATCAATACTTGATTCTCTTAAGGATTTTCATTTTTTGATCATGAGAATCTCCATCATCTGATCATCCTCCATCTCAATTTAGCCTTCATCCCGTGTTCATCCTACAAGTCCTACACGATCGACTTTACACGAAGAAAGACGACCAAGATGATATCTCTGAAGCTGAATTATCTATAGTTCCTATCCAACATCCAGCTGAACCTATTTCTACACATCAACTGCCAGAAGTTGAAGTGATATCATCTGTTCTCAACTTTCTTCAACAGCACAATCTCATTCCACAATCATCACTTCCTACATTTCATCAACAAAGGAAAATGAAAGCTCAAAAATCTAGATATTTTCTTAAATTTAAGAAAAAGTGATGAATCTGTTTGTTGTTGTTTCTTTTGATATTTTTTGAAGACTTCTTTTTAACTTTGGTCTGTAAAAAATTTGCAACTATGTTGGTTTCGACATTTCTGATTTGCATATGCTATTTTCTTTTCCCATTTTGTCTATTTTATGATGATAACAAAAAAGGGGAGAAAAGTAAACAAAATATGACAATTTGACTTGAATGTAGCTGATATAACATGAACGCTGCTGATATTATGAAATGAATGAATTTATTTTTCACAAATTTATTATTTCGTTTATATGGGTTTTGTTATCATAAAAAGAGAAGAATGTTGATTTCTCTCAAATGATGATTTTGATGATAACAAAAAGGATTAAGTGATTACTTATATAATTGTTAAGTATGCAGTGATTATGAAAATAACATTACTTACATAATTGTTAAGTGTGCAGTGATTATGCAAATAAGATTCATATCAGAATGTATATCAGAAGGTTGGAAATTTTTTTTTCCAAGAATAATTTGCATATCAGAAGGTTCTTCAATGGAATACAGGTTTTTTTTACCATTAGAAGGAACGTCAGGGAGTTAATATGAGAGCTGGTAACACGTAATTTCAATGCCAGACTTGAAATTTATTTTTAGATTTGACATTCTGAAGGCTAGCTCCAATGTTGAGTATAATTTGGATAATACATTCAATGTGTTCCACAAAGTTGGTTTAATATCCATAGGGATTTAATTTTAGATTAATGTTCAAATTTTTGGAAGCTCATAACGGTAAGAACGATTCAAGATCGGGAATTTGATTTTCACAACAAATTACTTTTGAAGAGAAAGTTAGTATAATAATATGAAGTAATTACAAAACATGTTTTAGATTTTTAAGGAATGTGTCCAAGGAATTTTGAAGCTCGAAAATCATGGAGAATTCAAATATTGCATGAATAGTACTAGACGAAGGATTTTTTCAACAACGCATCATTTCAAATTTGAATTTCAAGTTCAAGATAATATACAAGTTATTTAGATATTTGGGCTTATTCATTGAAGCAAAGATTTCGAGATTACTTCAAGGAATCAAAATTCAAATTGAGCAGATTACAAGATAAACACGAGTTGATATTTTGACAGTTGTTGTTGATAATCATGAGTTGATTTCATGCGCAAGATCATGAACAAGTTTATCCATCTCATCTTCTAGCCGTTGGAGTAAACAAGATTAAAAGAACAAACAAGCCAGAGAAGAATAATAACTATTACGAGAAAAACAAAAGGCAAAAAGTGATCAGAAGCTTTCCTCTTGTTGTGCACAAAATACTGTCATATTTGTAGTGTTTTTATTCGGACGAAATTTCTTAGGATACTTATTCTTTATTCCTCTTATTTGATTTTACACAATTAGTGTGAGTTTAAGAGTTACAAGTAGGCTCAGTTGATTGATTGCTTAAGAGAATCAAGCTGAGTGAATTGTAGCCAAAAGAGAATTGGCAAGAACTTCTTGTAACTTTATTGATTTAATTGGATGGTAGAACACAATTGGTGTGAAATACCAAGACCCTGGCTTGAAGCTAGAAAAGAGGATTGACACTCAAGGGAGAACCTCTATAATTCGCTTTGTACTTTCTACTCCCTTATCTCTCTTTAAATTCGTGCATTGTTCTTTATTGTTATATTTGTGATATATGCTCAGAAGGTTGATCAGAGAGTAACTTACTTATATTTTCTTGATCAGAAAGTTAATCTGAAGGTTTCTAGGAGTAAAAAGTGTAAACGTCGAGATTTTTCACAATAATATACGATAATAGAATTGAAAATGTAAATTAGATAGTGAATTTAAAACCCGATAAAAATCCTAAAATAGATCTATGAGTTGTAATAAACTCATTCCTAGTTTGAAAAACCCGAACAAAAATTTCCGTGACCTTAATAGATACCAGAAACGAGATTTCATATCTCGAACTAATAATTCAAAATATAATTGGAAGTTGCTCTAAATTTCAAAACCAATAAGATATAGTTTATTAATAGAGTTTATCGGTATAAAACAATAATTTAAAAAGGAAATACTAAGATTATAAATACATAATAGAAACTAATACTAAACAATAATTATTAATCTAGATCTAAAATGAAAATTTCAAACTTGTTGTTATAATTGTTAGGAAATTCTGAATTTATTAGGACTTGGTTCCTAATTTAATTTATTGAATTTGAAAAATTTAATTCTGTTAGTTAAAATACTTAAAATAATTAATTATGTGAACTTTAAACTAAAAATTTGAAAATATAAATAATCTAGAATATTTGTAGTAACTTAGATAATTTTATCTCGGTAAAACTTAAATATAACGATTATAGATATACGCTTATAATTTAATATTAACAAAAATATTTTAGTTAATAATTATTAAATAATTAATAAGAAAATAAATAAATATGGAAATCACAAACACCTGCTGCATGAATGGAAATCATGGACGTTGAAGCAGCGGCAGATCGATGCAAAAAATTTTCTTCCATGCACGAGCATAATTCCCACACGCTACAGATGGAGATGATCGAGCAGCAGCCCCTCACGCCCAAGCAAGCAGCTGGCTTGCATGCACACGAGCAAGCACCGCACATCCTACACACACAAACACACACACACACGGCAATGCTCGAATGAAAACAAAGCATTTGGGAAACAAAGCAGCAGTAACAGCAAAAGAATTCTTGGTTGCAGCAAGTCCAAGTTTTTACCTAACTTTGCTCTGAATTTTATACTTAAATTCAACTTGAAAAAGACACCCCAACCAACTGTAAACCCCCAAATTTTTGGAATCAGTTTAGCATAAAATCCTAAATCGGAAGTCAAACGAGACCCTAAAGGTCAACAAAACCCTAGTTTACCGTAACCGATTAAGTCCGGCGTTGCCGTTTTTTTTTTGCCCTAGAAAACGAAGTTGGGATAATTAGCTAGAATAGTTCGTAATAACCATAGGTTTTATAAAAATATCAGTTTTGCGAATTTCGGGTGTCCTTTGAACCTGATCGGGCACAATTCTCGAAACACATGTCTAGGAGCCTGGAATAATAAAAATATTCCGAATACACCATTAGACTCGTAAAAATATAAAGTTTTCAAAAATATCAATTTCGAAATTTTTCGGTAGCTAAAAATAACAGATATAACTATTATACGTGTACCTTCTTACTATCGGTACTTTATTAGTCATATCTACCTTACATTACACTATTCTACACTATTCTTTTCTCTCTACTTTATCTTACACCTACTCTTACACACTACATAACCTATAATTCTTACTTTTTACCTTTCCCATAACTTTATTTCACATCTACCTTACATATTACATCTTTTATTTGACAAAAATAAAAAAAAAAATAAATTCTCTCCCTCCTTCTTACAACATGGCCGGCGCCCCCTCCCCTTCTCTCTCCCTCAATTTGTTTTATTTTTCTTTTATTTTAATCACACAAAAATCCCTCCACATTTTCCTATAAATACCTCCCTCCTCTTTCACTTTTTTCACACATTCACTACCCACAAATTCTTACCAAAACTCTCTCAAATTCTCCTCTCAAAATTCTCTCAAAATACAATCTCAAAACTCTCTCAAAATACCATCCCAAAACTCTCTCAAAATAAATCCACAACAACTTCTACCTACAACAAAAAGCCATAACCACATACTACTACCAAAGCCTTCTTTAGGTAACAACTTCCTTCTATTTTCTTCTTCTTCATGTCATGTAACTTTACATGACCATAGTGTGAGTTTCCAAAGACTACAAGTTATGGAAGCTACATTATGTCCATGTATTGTTCTTGTTCATGCCAATCCATTTATGTTTATATTATTATTTTTGTTCATATTGTTGCTACTATATCTAAATATTATTATTATTATTATTATTATTATTATTATTATTATTATTATTATTATTATTATTATTATTTATTATATACACATATCCTTTAGAGCATATAAGCTCACTTGCAATTATTTACTTTTATGCAATGTAATTTATTTATTAATTCCTTGCAATTTATTTACTTATTCCTTGTTATTTTAAGACTAGTCTCTAGTCTTAGACTTGTCCTCATCAAGTCAAAATAAGTTTTTCTTTCTTTCATTTTATTTTATTTTGGGACTAGTCTACTTCTTAGTCCCGGGAGCCTTGAAAAAGGTAAGACTTCACTACTTGACTTTATTATTTATGTTTTATGTTATTTTTGTTTATTTTTATTCTCATAAATCATGTTCATTTAAATTGTTGTCCAAAGTTTCAAGTTTTAAAAATAAATTGACAAAAGGATATTTTAACACATTAAGTTTAGAAGGAAATCTATGGTTTGAAAAACAAAAATAAAGTTATCTCTTTTCAATTTACAAAAAGAAACTATTAAGATTTTAGAAACTACTTTACTATAAAAAGTTCTTAAGTCACATATTGTTCCACTTTGTCTTATCAAGAAAATAAACTTTTATGAATAAATGATTTCTATGAAAAACATAAGGCATGAGAAAAGAATGAGAAATTTTCAAGTAAAGATTTTTGCAAACAAATAGACAGAAATTTGTACAAGAAAAATAAATATGAAGAATAGTGTATTTTCTAAAAACTCCAAAATAATATTAGTAAAGAAAACTTAGAAAATAGAAAATTTTAATTTTATTTGGGAAAAATAATGAAACCAACATAAAACATTTTTTTAGAAAACAAAGGGAACAAGGTATTCATTTCAAGAAATTTACAAAAACAATTTTTGAAACCTATATTTTTCTAAAAACTTCAAACCGACATTATTCTACTCAAGAAAAATAATTGGACAACAAAACACTTGAGCATGCTTAAATATGAGTTATATAGTTATAAAAAGAAATTTTCAACTATATAGATAACTAAGTATTTATCAAACAAATTTTGATTTCTTGAACCAGAGTTGTTTTGAGTTGGAAAATTCGTGGTGAATTTTTTCACCATTGTTTCGGGGCCTAAATGGTGTAGTTTGACAAAAATAGTTTTAGAAATGGATAGATCTTTTCGATAGATAGAAATTGGTATATTATATGCGCGATTCCGAGTTAAAATGACCAAGTTATGGCCATTTTAAGTTAGAACATTCCTTTATAAGAACATTGTTTTGTCAAAATTCAAGAAAATCATCAAGAAATACTCATGGTGGGTATTTTCTTTGGCTAAGTGACCCCAAGGAAGGATTCCTTTATCCCGAAGATTATTATGATTAAGAGGAGTATGTGAACGACTCATCCGCGTAGAGGAATAGCCGACATGGCATCGTGAGTTTATTTCCATCAAATGCTATAGTTGTTGTGCTTATAAATTAGTTGCATTAGAATTAAGAAAAGATAAACCGATGTGTATGTAAAATAATTCTTTGAAAGAATTTTAAGAATATCGGAGCCGGAATTGTTTTAAATGTTTGTTTTAGTATAACATTTGATTGGTATGAAATTCTTTGATCACCTTAAATTTGAAAATAATTATGCTATGACTTTATAAATAAATGAATTCATACATACCACGAAGTGAGTCATATTGCATTTTGGGTTATTATCCTTGGGTAAGAAGGATAGTAAGCTCATGTCGAAAGCAACACTTGGCGAGAGATCCGAAAGCGATTGCTTGGCGGCTTAAGGGAAATGCTTAGCGGATGATCCGAAATCAAGGTCAAATCAAGTAGATTCGGAATGCTTGGCGATGAGTGCTCGCGAGCATAAAACTTTTTAATTAAAACTACTTGTTTTGAGATCAAGTATCACCAAACCCCGAATGGAGAGCGCAAATCCATTCAACATATAGTTCCCGGAAAGCTATATGCTTGTTTGCTCACGTGTATGTTGCACTACATTTGGTTGTTTAAATCAACTTGTTTGAAATCTTGTTACAAGAAGTTAGTTATGGAAATAGTTCTCACTAAGCCTATTAGCTTATACCCCAATAGATATCTTTTGCAGTTTCCCTACTTATGGTTAAGGCCACGAGGACCCTGTGGGCAGGTAATTTCTTTTAGATAAAAAGAATTCTAAGATGAAGTTTAGTATTAGAGATATTGTAGAAATATCATGTAATAGGTTAGTGATCTTGGAAAATGTCCCTAAATTTGTAAAACCATTGCTATGGATGAATGTTTATTATGAATCCTCTTTTCTTAATATGTTTTTATATCTCCTTAAGCTTCATAATTCCATATATGGTTCTCTAAAGTTGTGAAAGTACGCTTTACACTTTATATAAAAGCTTTTGGGATTAGCTAAGGTTGTCATACTTAAGCTTTAATATTGAGTGTGGCGGACTGTCACGTTTAGGGTACCCGTTGGAGCGTGACACCAACCTAAAAGCTACTCCTATAACCCACAATTAATTTACAAGAATTACAGACCAAATGGAAGAGGAAAACAGCTGCAATTTGGAATTGAAATTCATGATACAGCAGCAAGTGAATTTACAATTGCAGAGTTCCATTTTTCTTATCCAACTTTGATCTAAATTTTGAGCTCTAAAATCCAAATGAAATTGACCTATAATCCAACTACAACACTCCACATGTAAGCAACAATAAATGACAAGAATTTCAGCCCAAATAAGCAACCACAACAACTCCAAATATCCTTGCAAAAATCAAATCACACCAACTGCAACAGAGGAAAAATTCAACAAGAAAACAGCAGCTCACATAGCCAATTTGAGCTTCGATTTTTGTAGGATTCATATGCTTACTTGAGCTGATATTTTTGACTGATTAAACACCAATAGAAGGCCTTTAAATGGATACTTCACACACCAACAATTAATTAAAAAATCGAATCTAAAAATCTATCCAAAAATCGAAAGAAAATGTTCTAGAAATTTCAACTTTTCAAACTTCAAATGTCATCCGATTTTGACCCGATTTTTACACAAGTTGAGCTCCTAAATTTACACACATAAATGGCATTAATTAGCTACCAAAAAAACACAATTAATTCCCTCAAAGATAGCCACAAATCTATCAAAACAAAGCCCAAATTCGCAAACCAAGATGCCGAATTCGTACAGAAATTCCAGCTGCAATTTCGAGTCTTTTTCAAGCCCAAAACACTTTCCTTAGCCTCCAAAACTTAGCCTAGCCTTAGTACATATATATAAGCTTAAGTTAGTTACAAATTGAGCTCATAACTCCCACAAAATCACCCCAAAAATATAGCTACAAGAGGAAGTGTGTCTAGCCCTTTTATTTTTCTTTTCCTTTGCAACATTCCCACTTAGATAGCTTAGACATCTTTGTAAGACCAACATAAACCTCCAAGCTTACTTTCCATATTCTACCTATACACCAAGCACACTAATAACATTAATTCCTCCTCTCCAACAACATCTAAAACCAAGTTAAAAAGTCTTGGTTACCATAAGAGCCAAGTAGGAACCTAGCTTAACAAGGTAAGAATATTTGTTAGAATTAGTAAACTTCCATTATAGTTAATGTTGTTAACTTATAATGTAGTTAGGAACTCATCATCTAACCTTTGATATAGGTTTGAATCTTGCTTAGAAAGGGAGTTGAAAATCTTTTTTCCATTCCAAGCCAAGATAAGTTCTAAGCTATCAATCTATCTTTGTTATACTCGTGTATAGACTTTAGGATGAATTGTTGAGCATTGAAAGAAAGTTATGTTGTTGGAAGAAGTTGTTGATTCATTGATGAATTCGAGTAGATGGATTGTTGATGTATTAGGAATGTTTAGATATTGTCAACTAAGGAAGACAACAACTTAAAAATATTATAAATATGGTAATAGTAAATTCGGATTTAGGAATGAAGTGGACAAAACAAGACTCAAATTCCATCTAATCTAGTCTAAATTCATGTGTAATGCTTCTAAGACTTTATATGAACATAAAACTTGATAAAATAAGCTTTAAAAGCATGATTAGGATTTCTACATTACAAGAAAAGTATTATGAACAAATTCATAGAAATTACACATATTAATACCTCTATAAATTATGAATGAGCTTAAGATATGAATGAAGGTTTAAATGAGATTCTCTAAAATAATATACAATCAAAAGAAACTTAAAGGAATTAAACAATAGAAATTCCTTTTCTATAAGAATCAATACCTTAAGAAATCGATATTAGCATAGGAATTATATCAAATACCGACATAGGATACTTAAGCACTCATAGGAATTTAATATTTTATTTATAAATATTATTGATGAATATTTCATCTCAATAGGTAATTTCGATACTATCGAGGATTTTCCGGTCGTTACTACGACTGATCACTATGAGCAGGTGAGTAACTTAGACTTATTACATTGTTTGTGATTGTAATTTAGTTGCACTATAATACAAGGATGATAATGATGAACTCGTGTGTATATGGGTTATGGGTTTTGCTTGCTGTTTGAAATCATTTGTTTGACAAATAATACTAACTAAAAGTGATAATGAATAACTTGTGAATTTACTGTATGTGAAGCATGTTGAGTGTCTGAATGAAGTTTGAACATGTGTAACCTGACTAAAAATTATCAGAATCATAAGTGAAATGATACATGCATAGCATAAATTGCACATATTGCATTATGTTTATGTGATAGCCTACTACATGTTAGAATTTCGGTTCTTTGGTAATACTTGGTTTTTCTAGGCAAGAGGTTAGTAGTTCTACTCAAGTTTACCTTTGTTCTGTCGGTTCCATGGGAACTAACTGGTAATGAAGGACGCCACCCATGGTATCGCTGTGAAATATCTAACACTTAGAGGAGTTTCTAAGGCTTAAAACAAGAAATGAGTGTTTAAAACATCATTAACATAAAGAGATAACAATTGTTAGGATTGTGGTTTTCCTGTGTACTTAGTTTCTCCTGGGTAGGTGATTCATAGATCGGTTTTCCTTCAACCCCGATGAGAGGGCGTAAATCTCCATCCTGTTTGGATTCCGGTTTGTCCAAGCTTGTAATTGTTCATGTGTTTAATTGATATATTACATATGATTGATAATAACTTGCTTGTTGTTGATAAGTTCTGGTGATTCACTAAGCATGTGGTTTATGCTCATACTCCTACAATCCTTACAGGATGACACTTAAGCCGTGGTTGGTGGCTTCTAGGAGCTTAGAGCCGGCATGTTTCTAAAACTGGAAGAGTCTTGGAAATAAGGAAAATAACTTCATTATTTATATGTATTATTTGGTGTTAGTACATCAATTTTATTATCTGAGAACTTAGAAAGTTTTATGGTTTGTAATATTTATTATTCAGACAATAGGACTTAATTATGATATTGTGATTTTTATTTACATTCATCATTTCTTATCACGCAACCGAAAAGATCCTGTTTTGTTAAACTCATGTCATTTTCCAAAGTAGTTCTAGTAATAATATGTGTATTTGATAATGTCTGGGCTATCAGGCTGTATCATATTATATATATTACTACTAGGGTACTATTGGGGCATGACAAAAAGTTTTGAATTAAGTTTTGATTTTTCGTAAGCTTAAGCAAATCCTTTTTATCAGAATTTTTGTTTAAAGTTTTTATTTATTAAGTTTATTGTTTTAAGAAAGTTTTAAACCCATTTTAGTTGAATAACCAAGTGGTGTGAAATTGTTTCAAAATTTTTTAAAGTAAGTTTTAATAACCAATTCAGCCCCCTCTTGGTTATCTTTTCGAGACCAACAAATTAGTTACAAACACAAACAATATAATAAATATGAGTGACTCACCTGCTCAAGATGATTAATTGTAATAATCAACTAAAAAGTCCTCAATAGTATCAAGATCACGTATTGAGATGAATAAAATATATTCATCAATACAACATAGATTATATATCAAAATTCCTATGAGTGCTTAAGTGTCCTATACTGATATTTCTATTATTTGTATTGGTCTTTTATGGTAATGATTCTATGATATCAGATATTTACTAGTTAATATTTATTTTCATGTTACTTGTCTTGATCTTAAAATATTTTATTTTTATTGGGTGGTTATATAGTTTGTATTTAGTAAATCAATATTTCATCCTTACTATTATTATTAATTTTATATCATTTCTTAGTTTGATCCATTATGGTAACTAATATTTATTTTTTATCATTTATTTTCATTGTTTTTTTCTTGATCTACTTCATATTATTATCTTGTTGTTTTTAGGAATTACATTATTCATAATTTTAGCTTATTCTAAGTTTCTATTCTTATATATTTATCTATATAAAACAAGTATAGGATGATTATCTTAATCTATTCTTATTTGTATAGTGTAACGCCTTAAACTAAGGCATTACAACTCGCCACGTGTCATCTCTTGAAAGGCATACACAAAGGCTATAGTACTTCTATAAACCACAATATTCCATCATATAACTCCAATACTCACATAAAGGAAAACTCAATATGAAAATCAAGAAACTTAACTCCTAAAAACATCCATGTTGGTATAAACCCAACCAATTGATAAAATTCTCATAAGAATAATAAAACCAACAATTCATAAAGTCTTTACAACCAAAAGTCTAAAAGAAATTTTAATAAACTCATCATCATCAGCCTAACTTCAATCCGACCATCTACATATCAGCTGGGTAGTGAATTTCACTATCGTCCTCCCTAGGTTCTATGAATACATCAAAGCCAGATAAGTCGTACATAATTTGGTCTTCATCTGAACCTGAAAAATAAAATGGCATGAGCACAAAGGCCCGGTACATCCAAACCGAAAACATAGTCACATGATCATACATAAAACAATTCACATACGACCTAATATCTAATGCAGCAAGTACCAGTTATTATCTTTTTATTAATCCAGCATACAACACAGTTTAAGATCATTCACGACTAATACCAAACTTGGAGCAACTCAGATTCCTTAAAAGCAAGTAGTATAGTAAAATAAGTAATATAATAAATATATGGTGTTGGGAATCTCTCACACACCCAGGTGTCGTACTTGCACTACTCCTAAACTACCAGAATCATCTCAATGCATAAGTCCACTCGGGACAACCTCACACAAAGATCATCAGGTTGTCAGCGTTAGTATCACACTCTGCGTAGTCTTTACTAATCGCAACCAAACACATACAACACACTCGATTCAATTAAAGTCAGATATAATTAGGTCAGATTTATAAACTAATCCTACAAGCACAAAAGACGTACCTATTTTTGCTTAAGAAATAGGAATCCTAATCTCAAATAAACACCAGGACAAAGAATCATCTATTCCACGAATCAATTTACAACGTTGATAACAATATAACAAATGTAAACCCTAACCCTAATTCATCAAAACTAAAATCTCCAACACACCTTTCACTCGTGATAATCGTAAAGTTACCAAATCTGCGATTCAACACCACGAATAAAGAAACCTTAATTCATAAGGATACATGTTCACCATTGTTCATATATTCACCAATCATCTTTAACAATATGTATTATTAAAATCTCCTAAAAACTCAAGATCTACCAATTATAGTTCTAGATTGACTCTTACCTTCTTCAATTGATTGTAGATCTGGAAATCCCCAATTTCCACACTTAGGATTTTCCTTCAATTTCCACCAAAGATCAATTCTCCTTCATCAATCAACAACCCAAATCTTAGAAAAAGACTTTCTAAATCAAACTAAAGGAATAGGAGACATTACTTACCCAATTCCTTGAAGAAATCTACCTTGGAGAGTCTGGTAGGGTTCTCTAATAGTTTAAGAGAGGTTATGAGGGTTAAGAATGATGATATGGCGAATTTATATTGTTATAACTCGAATGAATATAAGCTAGACGAAGGGAAAACAAAGCTGGTAGCTTAGAACTCTCGAGTCTCAAAGCAATAACCAAGGACGCCACTTAAGCCGGCAGCCTTCTTGGATACACCGGCGACCTATCCTTGTATGTCGACGGCCTAAAGGCCGCGGTGTATGGCCAATTTCCCAATTCGTACAATTTTCCTCCGAAGCTCTAAACTGGTGTTTAAGCCGTCATCTATTGTATTTAGGCTGGTAGCTTAGGATTATAGGCTGGTGGCCTATATGCTGGCCTACTCCAAAATCATCCAATCATTCGCGTACGTCTTCCTCGAACCCAAATTCACCTGTTCCAAGATAAAAATATCATTTTCAACAACTAGTTATTACCTGACTACCCCTCATTATGAAATATTTACTTGTATTTTACATATGGTATAATAATAAAAGTGTTTTCTATTTAGAATGATTATTTAAAGTTTAACACTAAAGGTTTATTAAACATACCAGTATTGAAATATTACTTATTTACTTATTGTTGTTTTGTCATTTATATATATATACACACATATATATAATATGTTGTGGAAGAAACAAACTTTGTCCAGAGAAGTTTTGCACGTACACCGACATTCCATGCCACCGACATTGAACTAGAAGATGCTGGTGTTCGTGTAATTTTTACACGTTCTTAGTTCCATTGTAAGCCAGTCTTGAAGGTCGTCTCCATAAGCTTGTACACCGCTAGTGTAGAATATGTACGCTGCCGGTGTACATTCAAATTACATTAAAAAAAGTTTTACATAGCTTCTGTTCCAGTATATGCCGACTCAATACCGTTGGCCTATCCACGTACACCATTGATGTTGGCCAAGTACACTATCAACATAGGGCCAGTGTAAGTACTATTCATCTTTTTCCTCGTTTTTCTTTCTTTCGTAACTTATTTTTCTCATTTTATTTATGTATTATACTTGTGTTTAAACTACTTCTAAGTATTTTTACATACTTCACGGGTATTATACGTAATATATATAAACCTATATTATCTAAGAATCATTATATACATAACTTTTCATAGTTTCTATACATCTAATAAATATAGTTAAGGTTTGAAATAGATATTACCTTATATGGGCTGATAAGGTGATATTACACTCCTTCCCAAGGCTTGAAATGAACCTAAGTTGATAAGAAACTTTGCTTAAGACAATGTTCAACAGTGCATTTAACTTACCTTGTTTGCATCCTTTCCTAAGCTTTGTTTGGTGCCTTAATGAAGTTGTTTTAAAGTTGTGTTTGTGTCTGTTTTTGGTTGCTGTTTTGAGCTGTTTGTTGTTGCTTTTTTCTATGTGAGTTATTAGCTTTGTTTGTATTTCATTATGGTGTGTATATATATATACATTAGGAGGCAGCAACTTGCAAATAGTTTTCTGGCCAAGTGAAGCAATGTTTCCCCACCAAATGTCCTCTTGATTTGCATGAGCTCAATTGCATTAATTGAGTTGTGAAGTTAGTTAAATTTGATTGGCCTTTACATATTTTTCATTGACTTTTATTGATCTTTCTGAATAGAATCAAGAAGATCTCAGCCATGTATCTTGAACAATTTGCACTGTATATGTACATAATTTATCATTATACTATTTAACTAATTATTTGACTTAGTTTTAGGATAATTCATTAAGTTAAACGGGTATAATTATATCGATTATTTGAGAGTTCTATCTCCAAAAATTTATTTAATGTTTCTATAACTTTTCTAAATTATCTTAGAGTTCAAATTTTGAATTTAAAGTTTACGAGATTAATTATCTTTAGGGTTTTAGCTTATGCGATTAGAGTTTTCTAGGCCCAGTAGGCCAATTTTGGTTTCATACTCTAAGAGCTTTAAAATACTTAAACTAGAATAGTGGTGTGATCTAAATATTTATTTAGAGTCTAGATTGTTAGTTATGGATCTGTTTTTGTTCCTATATGTATTTATAACCTTAACGATTTATCATTGAATTATCTTTCTTAACTATAAGATTTATTGTTTATTTACTCTTTGTTATATTTGAAATCATATCTAAATTATTTCCATATCTTGAGTTTTTGACACCTACTACGAAATTTTTTATTTAGTATCTATTTGTATCTATAGGACTTTGTTTTAGAGTTTATAGATATATATTCATAACTTCTTATGATTTTATTCTAAGATCTATGTTGAGTCCTACACCAACCTTCTATTTTCTATATTTGTATTTCTATTCATTTCTATTTGTATGAAAATTCTCGAGGTTTACAAATGAGGAGTATTTATTGATGGAAATTAGGTAATTTATGTCATGCCCCAAGGGGTACCCTAAACATAATAGTCCGCTACACTCAATATTAAAGCTCAAGTATGATAACCTTAGCCACTCCCAAAAGCTTTGATGTTAAGTGTAAGGCGTGCTCTCATAAATTTAGAGGACCATACATGGAATTATGAAGCTTAAGAAGATATAATAACATATTAAGAAAAGAGGATTCATAATATTCATTCATTTATAACAATGATCTTACAAACTTAGGGACATTTCCCTTATTCACAAATCTATTACAAGAATATTTGTACATCTTATCTAACACTAAACTTTATCTAGAATTTCCTTATCCAAAAGAAAATACCTAACTACAGGGTCCTCGTGGCCTCAACCACAGATAAGGGAGCTGCAAAAGATATCTATAAGGGTATAAGCTAACAGGCTTAGTGAGAATTATTTCAATAAATAACTTCTTGTAACGAAAATTCAAACAAGTTGCTTAAACAAACATATGAGATGCAACATACACGTGGGCAAACAAGGTATATAGTTTTCCGGGAACTATATGTTGAATGGATTTACGCTCTCCATTCGGGGTTTGATGATACGTAACCTCAAAACAAATAGTTTTCGTTAAAAAGATTTATGCTTCCGACCAATGTCGCCAAGCATATGTAGTTTACTTGAATTGAGCCTTGCTTTCGGATCTTCCGCCAAGCATTTCCTTAACGCCGCCAAGCAATCGCTTTCAAACACTCCGTCAAGTGTTACTTTCAACCTGAGCTTACTATTCTTCTCACCCAAGGATAATAATCCAATGCAATATGACTCACTTCATGGTATGCATGAATCCATTTAATTATGATATCATAACATTATTATTATCAGATTTAAGGCGATCAAAAAATCTCATATAAATCAAGTGCTATACTAAAACAAACATTTAAATCAATTTCGGCCTCGATATTCTTAAGATTCCTTCAAAGAATTATTTTACATACATGTCCATTTGTCTTTTCCTAACTCTAATGCAACTAAATTACAAGCACAATAAGTATAGCATTTTAAGGAAAAAATTCACGATGCCATGTCGACTATTCTTCTACACGGATGAGTCGTTCACACACTCCACTCAATCGAAATAACCTTCGGGATACAGGTATCCTTCCTCGGAGTCACCTAGCCAATGAAAATACCCACAATGAGTATTTCTTGATGATTTTCTTGAATTTTGACAAAACAATTGTCACGCCCCAAAGGGTACCCTAAACGTGACAGTCCGCCAGACTCAATATTAAAGCTTAAGTATGACAACCTTAGCCATTCCCAAAAGCTTTTATATTAAGTGTAAGGTGAGCTTTCACAACTTTAGAGGACCATATATGGAATTATGAAGCTTAAGAAGATATAAATAACACATTAAGAAAAGAGGATTCATAATAATCATTCACTTATAACAATGATCCTTACAAACTTAGGGATACTTCCCTATGATTACTAATCTATTACAAGAATATTTGTACATTAATACTAATACTATACTTTATCTAAAATTTCCTTTATCCAAAAAGATATTACCTAACCGCAGGGTCCTCGTGGCCTTAATTATAAATAGGGAAACTGCAAAAGATATCTATGGGGGTATAAGCTAACAGGCTTAGTGAGAACTATTTCCATAAATAACTTCTTGTAACGAGATTTCGAACAAGTTGTTTAAACAATCAAATGTGATGCAACATACACGTGGGCAAGCAAGCATATAGTTTTTCGGGAACTATATATTGAATGGATTGCGCCCTCTATTCGGGGTTTGGTGATACATAGCCTCAATTCAAGTAGTTTTAAAAAGTTTTATGCTCACGAGCACACATCGCCAAGCATTCTAAGACTACTTAAATTGACCTTGCTTTCGGATTTTCCTCCAAGCATTTCCCTTATGCGGCCAACCAATCGCTTTCGGATCTTCCGCCAAGTGTTGCTTTCGACATGAGCTTACTATCCTTCTCACCCAAGGATAATAACCCAAAATGCAATGTGACTCACTTCGTGGTATGCATGAATCCACTTATTTATAATACCCCAACATTATTATTATCAAGTTTAAGGTGATCAAAGCATTTCATACAAAGCAAGTGTTATACTAAAACAAGCATTTAATTCAATTCTGGCTTCGATATTCTTATGATTCTTTCAAAGAATTAATTAACATACATATCCATTTTCTTTTTCCTAACTCTAATGTAATTAAATTACAAGCACAACAAGTATAGCATTTAACGGAAATAAACTCACGATGCCATGTCGACTATTCCTCTATGCAGGTGAGTCGTTCACACACTCCACTTAATCGTAATAATCTTTGGGATAAAGGAATCCTTCCTCGGGGTCACCTAGCCAAAGAAAATACCCACAATGAGTATTCCTTGATGATTTTCTTAAATTTTGATAAAATAATATCAAAAGAACGTTAAAGTTCGTATAAAGGAAAGTTCCAATTTAAAATGGCCATAACTTGGTCATTTTAACTTGGAATCGCGCATATAATATACCGATTTCTACCTACTCGAAAAGATCTATCCATTTATAAAACTATTTTTGTCAAACTAAACCATTTAGGCCCCAAAACAGTGGTGACGAAATTCACCAAGAATTTTCCAACTTAAAAACAACTTGGGTTCACCCATTCAAAACTTGCTTGATAAATACTTAGTTATCTATATAGTTGAAAAATTCTCTTTTATAAATATATAACTCATATTTAAGCATGCTCAAGTGTTTTGTTGTCCAATTATATTTCTTGAATAAAACAATATTGGTTTGAAGTTGTTAGAAAAATATAATTTACAAAAATTGATTTTGTAAATTTCTTGAAACGAATATCTTGTATCTTTTGTTTTTCCAAAAATACTTCATGTTGGTTTTATTATGTTTCCCAAGTAACTTTTTAGAAATACAATTTTCTATTTTCTAAGTTCTCTTATATTAGTACCACTTTTCCTATTTATTTTTCCTATACAATTTTCTTTGCCTATTTGTTTCTAAATGTCTTTATTTGAAAATTCCTTAGCCTTTCATCTTGTTTACCTTTTTCATAAAAATTATTTTTGTATCAACAATTGTTTTCTTTTGAAAAACAAAGTGGAATAATAGAGGTTTAAGTAGCTTTTCAAAGTAAAAGTAGTTTTTAAAATTATAGTGAGTTCTTTTTGTAACTTGAAAGGAAATGAGTTTATTTTTGTTAACTCATAGATTTTATACTTTACATAAACTTATTTCTAATTGACAAAATCTTCTTTTGTTTAATTATTTTTGGAAATTAAAATTTTTGGACAACAATCTAAATGAACATGATTTATGAAAATAATAGTAAACAAAAATAACATAAATAATAAAGTCAAGTATTGGAGTCTCAGCTTTTTCAAGGCTCCCAGGACTAAGAAGTAGACTAGTCCCAAAATAAAATAAAATGAAAGAAAGAAAAATTTGTTTTGAATTGATGAGGACAAGTCTAAGACTAGAGACTAGTCTTAAAATAATAAGGAATAAGTAAATAAATTGCAATGGATAAATAAATAAATTGCGTTGCATAACATAAATAAATTGCAAGTGAGCTTATATGCTTTAAAGGATATGTATATATATATATATATAGATAATAATATTTAGATATAGTAATAATAATATGAATAAAAATAATAACATGAACATAAATAGATTTTTCATGAACAAGAACAATACATGAGCATAATGTAGCTTCCATAACTTGTAGTATTTGGAAACTCACACTATGGTCATGTACAGTTACATGATATGAAGAAGAAGAAAATAATATGAAGTAGTTACCTAAAGAAGACTTGGGTATTGTTATGTGGTTCTGGGTTTTAGTTTGTTGGTAGAAGTTATTGTAGAATTATTTTGAGAGAGTTTTGGGATGGTATTTTGAGAGAGTTTTGAAAGAAGATTTTGGGAGAGTTTTTGTAGAGAATTTGTGGATAGTGAATGTGTGAAAGAAGTGAAAGAGGAGGGAGTATTTATAGGAAAATGTGGAGGGATTTTTGTATGATTAAAATAAAAGAAAATTGAAACAAATTGAGGAGAGATGGGGAGGGGGTAGCGCCGGCCACATGCATGAGAGGGGGAAAGTGATTTTATTTTTTTGATTTTTGTTAAATAAATGTAGTAATATGTAAGGTAGATGTGAAATAAAGTTATAGGAAAGGTAAAAAGTAAAGGTTATAGGTTATAGAGTGTGTAAGAGTAGGTGTAAGAAAAAGTAGAGAGAAAAGAATAATGTAGAATAGTAATAAATAGTGTAATGTAAAGTAGATATGACTAATAAAGTACCGATAGTAAGAAAATACGCGTATAATAGCTATATCTGTTATTTTTAGTTACCGAAAAATTATGAAATTGATATTTTTGAAAATCTTATATTTTTACGAGTCTAACGATATATTCAAAATATTTTTACTATTCCGAGCCTCGAGACACGTTTTTCAAGAACTGTGTTCGATCGGGTTCAAAAGACACTCGAAATTCGCAAAACTGATATTTTATATAACCTATAGTTATTACGAACTATTCTAGCTAATTGTTACAACTTCGTTTTCTAGGGCTAAGAAAACGGTAATGCCGGACTTAAACGGTTATGGTAAACTAGAGTTTTGTTGACTTTGAAAATCCGGTTGACTTCTGGTTTTGGGTTTTAAGCTAAACCGATTCCAAAAATTTGGGGGTTTACAACAATGTCATGAGAACGTTAAAGTTCATATAAAGGAGAGTTTTAATTTAAAATGGCCATAACTTGGTCATTTTAACTCGGAATCGTGCATATAATATACCAATTTCTACCTACTCGAAAAGATCTATCCATTTCTAAAACTACTTTTGTCAAACTAAACCATTTAAGCCTCAAAACAGTGGTGATAAATTTCGCAACGAATTTTTCTAACTCAAAAACAATTTTAGTTTTCAAAATTTGCTTGATAAATACTTAGTTGTCTATATAGTTGAAAAATTCTCTTTTTGTGGTTACTTAGCTTATATTTTATTCATGCTCAAGTGTTTGTCGTCTATTCATGTTTCTTGAGTAAAACAATATTAATTAAAAGTTTAGAAAATCATAGTTTACAATAAATTCATTTTGTAATTTGTTTTGTAATGAATACTTTGATTCTTTTGCTTTCAAAGAATTACTTTATTTTTACTTATTATTTTTCTAGATGACTTTTGAAAAAAAAATAATTTTTTTCTTCTTTTTCTAAATTCTTGTGTTAGTCTTATGTATGTTCTACACAATCATTCTTTACCTATTTATTTGAAAAGATCTAAACTTGAAAATCCTCACTTCTTGCTTTTAAGGTTTTTGTTATGCTATGTTTTCGTAGAAATCATTTTGTATCAAAAATCATTTTCTTTTGAAAAACAAAGTAGGATAATAAGTGATTTAAAAAGCTTTTCATAATGAAGAGTTTCTAAAATTGTAGTGGGTTCTTTTACTAACTTGGAAAGGAATGACTTTATTTTTGATAAATCCTAGATTTTATATTTCACATAAACTTATTTCTAGTGATAAAACTTTCTTTTTATCAATTATTTTTTTAGAACTTGAAAATTTTGGACAACAATCTTAATGAACATGATTTATGAGAAATAATAATAACAAAAACAACATAAATAATGAAGTCAAATATTGGGAGTCTTAGTTCTTCAAGCTCCCTGGACTAAGAAATAGATAATCCCAAAATAAAAATAAAATAAAATAAAGAAAAAATTTGTTTTGACTTGATGAGGACAAGTTTAAGACTAGAGACTAGTATTAAAATAACAAAGAATAAATAAATTACAATGGAATAAATAAATAAATAAATTGCATGAAAATAAATAAATTATAAGTGAGTTTATATGCTCTAAAGAATATGTGTGTATATATATATATATATAGATAATAATACTGAGATATAATAACAATAATATGAACAAAATAACGACATAAACATAAATAGATTTTCATGAACAAAAACAATACATGAACATAGTGTAGCTTCCATAACATTCAGTCTTTAGAAACTCATATTATGGTCATGTAAAGTTACATGACATGAGAAGAAGAAAAACAATAGGGAACGTTTACCTAAAGAAGACTTTTGGTAGTGTTATGTAGTTATGGGTTTTGTTGTAGACAGAAAGTAGTTTTGGAATTATTTTGAGAGAGTTTTGAGAGGATATTTGAAGAGAGTTTTTAGAGAAGAATTTGAGAGAGTTTTTGTAGGAAATTTGTAAGTAGTAAATGTGTGAAAGAAGTGAAAGAGGAGGGGGTATTTATAGGAAAATGTGAGTGATTTTTGAGTAATTAAAATAAAAAAAAAACAAATTGAGGGAGATAGAGGGAGGGGGCGCTGGCCATCAAAGAGAGGAGAGAGGGAGTGATTAATTTTGTTGATTAAATGTAGTAATAAGTAAGGTAGATGTGAAATAAAGTTATGGGAAAGGTAAAAAGTAAAGGTTATAGGTTATGGTGTTTGTAAGAGTAGGTGTAAGAAAAAGTAGAGAGAAAAGAATAGTGTAGAATAGTAATGAATAGTGTAATGTAAAGTAGATATGACTAATAAAGTACCGGTAGTAAGAAAATACGCATATAATTGTGATATCTGTTATTTTTACTTGCCGAAAAATTATAAAACTGATATTTTTGAAAACCTTATATTTTTATGAGTTTAACGGTATATTCGGAATATTTTTACTATTACAGGCTCCAGGACACGTTTTTCAAAAAATGTATCCGATCGAGTTCGAAACGGGTTGCGGTTTTACTAATCTTATCTTTTTAGGCTTTCTTGGGTAATTATGCACTATTCTATATTCTAAACTCCTACTTACTCTTACCGAGTTGCTTATCCGGGATTGCTGGACTTAAGCTATCATGTCTAACTAAGGTATTGTTGACCTTTAGAGTTCCGGTTGACTTCCGGTTTAGGGTTTTAGGCTAAACCGATTCCAAAAATTTGAGAGTTTACAATTTAAGTATGAAGTTAAATGGAAAAGAAAAGGAAAATAAGAGAGACATAGGGTATGGGGGTGCTAAACATGCTTGTACGAGAGAGAGGGAGAGAGAAAAATTAATAAAATTTGATTAAAAAGTTGCGTAATCACGATCGACTAATATGGGTAAAGATGTGTAACAACAATGACCCCTGGATGAAGCTATTATTTTAGATGGTCCTATAGAAGATATAAGTCTTCGGGTTGCTTATATCAACCCCTTGAGTAGTTGCTACTACTCATGACCCCATATTCCCAGTAGCATGTTATTGGAGTGTGAGTGCTCAATATTGATTCATTATACTTTAAGTTCAAGATATAACCTATTGGTTGTTGCATTGCATTAGATTAAGCATGTATGCCCATCTTGTGTGTGCTTGTGTTGTTATTCTACTAGGCTTCGACTCATTCTTTTCTTTCTTCCATGTGTTAATCAGATGATGATGATTGTTTTGAATTTTGGACCACTCTGGAGGACCTTGTTGATGAGTGAAGCAGGTTAAGATTGTTGATGTATTTTATTTTAATTTGTTTAAGAACTAGATTTATCTTTTGAATTTGTATTTATCTTTAAGGGCCTGGTTGAGGAGTTAATGTGTTGTAATTAATCTTTAAAGCTTTATTTTACCATCATGAATAGGTATTATATGTTTGAGATACCTGATGGTAAGATTATTTTTGTAAAGGTTGATCTACTCATGAGAGTTGAAAATGAAATATTTTTGTAAAATATGTTTTACTGTTACTAAATCCAATTGTTTCTAGAATATAACTATATGATTTTAAAATCTAAAAGTGGTTAGCAAATGTTCACGATAATAAATTTTTTCAAGTAACCTGAGCATATAATACCTAAGTATTATACGTGGCGGCTAGATATGCCTAGATCTTATTTTGGGGCGTGACATAGGCACTTATGGTGTGTATGTGTGTGTGTGTGTGTGTGTATATATTATAAATATATATAAAGATATATGTTGATATATTTTTTATTTATCAAAATTATATATAAATAAATGATGTATTTGTTTATGTATAAAACCTTGTACTCATTTTATTTTGAAAAGAATTGTGAATTTTTTCTTTTTTAATTGCAAATTGCTACTTACAAGAAATTAAAGGCCAAGAGAGGAAAGAGTAGATACCGACTAAAACCATCTGTTTTTTGCCATGCGTACCATACATTCATTGTGGAGCCTTTTGTCGTGTAAACAAAATGCAGGCTCACAAAGAAGATATATATTAAAGAAAACCGAGGATTGCGTCTTTGACGGATACTCTCAAAATACGTGAATAAGTTTTAGCTGTGGAACACATGTTTATGGTTTTTTAAATATATATATATACAAATTGTATAAAAAAAATCTATCAAATTAGTGTTACTATATCGCATCTTAGAGTGAAGATACAAATATTTATATTTGTATCTCATCTTTAAGTGGAGATATAATAACCTAGGCGAAAAAATTTTAGGAGCTTGTGTATCGCATATTGGTTGTACAATTCAGGTCTCGGCCTATATCGCATGACTAATGAGTGATATACGTACAATTGTATGTAGAGTGTATCGCACATTATATAATTTAAAAAAAAATTATATCGCACCTTAATACTATTTTATATTTTTTTCATAATTTGATTTTGTGGAATTTTTTTTAGAAGTACATTATACATGTAATATTATCAAGTTTTAGGGATAATTATAAATAACTTACCTTTAACTAATTTGCAAACACATAATTTGTGTTAATTTTTTTGATAAAAGATAACACGAGTTTCATATAAAGTGTTAAAATTATTTAATAATTTTAGAATGATACACGTTAATATATTATTGATCATAAAAATTAATTTTATATTTTTTTAATTTTTTCATTTAAAAAATAATTTTTATTAAATTAAATTTTTTAGACTAATAAAACTTCAACCCATATTATTATAATAGTAATTAATTATATTAATAATTCTGAATAAAATTTGGATCACTATTTATTAAAAAATTAATACAATATATATATTTGTAAATTAACCAGACCAATGCTTTTGTATACAGTTATTAAATAAGACAGAAGAACTTGGCCCAAAAAAAAAAGGAGACAGAAGGAAAAACGGGCACGACAGACCAAAACTGGCAGACGTAGCAAAGGGCCCATTTTCCGCGTGTGCAGGTTTCTGAGATATTTCCTGGAAATTTCTCTCATTTAACAAGACTTTCTAGATTGGCCAATTAAAAAAAAAAAAAAAAAAGAAAAAGGAGACTTTCCGGGTAAAAACAGAGCCACAGCCAAAGATCAAAGTCATGGTCAACGGACCTCAAACGCCATAAAACTAAGGAGAAGGGCCACTGGGTAATTGCCTTTCGTTCCTCAACCAAACCCTATCTCATCTCAAATTCAGCATCTCTTCACCATCTCTTATAAGTTCCGTTTATCTCAAGCATTTCATGATGAGTCATCTTTTAAGCTCCTCAAGTCACTATGATGGTGAAGATGGAGATCAAAACTCATTGGGAAGTTTATCCACCACTCCTCTTTTGGGACATCATTATGAAGTGTTCCTAAGTTTTAGAGGAGAAACTCGTTATAAATTCACCGATCATCTTTATCGAAGATTGATTCATGCTGGGATCTCTGTGTTTAGAGATAGAGAAAGACTTCCTATGGGTGAGAGTAATTGGCCTGAGCTTCTCAAAGCAATTGAGACATCTAAAATTTCAATTCCAATCATCTCTCCGGATTATGCTTCCAGTGAGTGGTGCATGAATGAGCTTGTCTATATTCTCAAGTGTAAGGAAACATTCAACCAACATTTCATAATACCCATTTTCTACGATATTAAACCATCAGATGTTCGAAAAAAATTAGATGACTTTGAAGAGGAGTCCCAACCATGCGAGAAGATGAGGCACAACTTTGAAGGCACACATGTTCAAGCATGGAAAGATGCTCTAAGTAAAATATCATACATGGCAGGATTGGAGTCAAAAAAAATTGAAAATGGGTAATTATATTATTTATTTATTTATTGTAATTTTATCCTTATTTTCCATCCATTTGAACCTTGAATTAAACTCAAACATTCTATATAGGTATGAAGGAGCATTAGTAGAAATAGTTGTGGCAAAGGTTTTAAAAGCACTCAAAAAGCTACCCTTGCTGTTAGTGACAATTTGATTGCAGTTGATGATCATGTGAAGGAGATTATGAATATGGTCGATTTAGACAGATCCAATGATGTCCATGCTATCCTGATTCATGGAATGGGAGGTATTGGTAAAACAACTCTTGCCAAGGTTATATACAATCAACTTGCTCATCAGTTTGACAGTTGTAGCTTCCTTGCTAATGTACGGGAAAGATGGTCACAGCATCAGGGTAAGGTAGACTTACAAGAACAACTTGTTTTAGATATTTTAGGAGATAAGCAATCAATATCAAGTGTTGCTGAAGGAGTTAATATTATTAGAGGTAGATTTAAATACAAAAAAGTTCTTATTGTGCTTGACGATGTTGACCATAGAGACCAGTTAAATGCGTTAGCAGAAAAGCGAGATTGGTTTCAAAGAGAGAGCATCCTTATCATTACTTCCAGAATAAATAATATCCTTAAAGAGTGGAAGGGTAGTTTAAGTTATGAACTTAATGGATTGAATTATGATCATTCTTTTCTATTATTCTGCAAGAATGCTTTTAAAGGAAGTCGTTCTATTCCAAATGAATTCTGTACCATAGCTAAGGAAATTGTGTCCACAACTGGTGGTCTTCCTTTGGCAATTGAGGTCATTGGTTGTCTTTTATATGGTGAAGATCAAGACATTTGGGAAGAAAAATTGAAGAAATTGAAAGAAATACCCGATGATGAAGTGCAAAGTAAGTTGAAAATAAGTTATGATGCACTTAAGCATGAGGAGCAACAGATATTTCTTGATATCGCTTGTCTTCCCCCCATTGTTGAAAAGGTAGAATTGGCATTTCACATGTGGGATAGTAGTAGATTTTATCCAAAATTAGGGATAGAGAAGCTCAAATCAATGTCCTTGATAAAGATTGGAGCTAACAATGAGCTAATTATACATGATCAATTAAGAGATCTTGGGAGGGAAATCGTTCGACAGGAAAGTAGAGACAATCTCGGAAAGCGTAGTAGATTATGGAAGAACAAGGAAGCTTTGGAAGTATTAGAATTGAATCAGGTACAAATCTTTTATTGTTTTTACCTTTACAATATGTCAATAATGCTTGCTTAATTAATATGTTCTCTATGGTAAAACTGTTTTAGAAAACAAAAAGGACCTTATATAAATTATTAATGAAAAAAAATTATTTACATTAATATTTGTAATTGGAACTTTGTAATATATACAAGATGTGGGTTGGTGGTTATTGGTAGTAATTTCATTGCTGGAAACCTTCTTCCGTTCATAATTCAGGCAACAAACATACTTATCTCCATTTAAATCAGTACATTGACATTGAACAAGTGATTTATTCAAGTGGAAAAAGTTATTTAGATGACTCTAAATTTGAGAAGCACTAAGGTTGACCATGGTATGAATTGGATAAACTTTAAAAAAAATATTATTCATTTAAAAAAAACACAAATTTAGCTCTAAACCCGTGGTGACCTTTGTAAATCGAGTATTTAACTCCTTTTTCTTTCCATTTAAGTGCCCAATGCTTTTTAACTTTTTTAAAGGACTTATGTCAAATTCATTTAAGTCCATCCATGTGAGCTCCTAATAAGCTTGTTATAATTAATTAAATAATATAATATTACTAAATCTATTGAACTAATAGTAATTAAAAATGATAGAAAATAAAAAAAAAATTAAAAGAAAAAAAAAAAAGGAAAAACCTAGAAACTCATCTTAATTCTTCATTACGTTTTAATGAAAATGTAATTCTGAGTTAGCATTTAGTGTATATATATAATGCCATTAGCATTTGAATTCCAACTTTTAGCATGAAAATCAGATTTTATTCTTATATTAAGTTAGCCTATCGTCTAAAGCTCTTACATTTCCTGTTGTTCTTTGTTAAAGTTCTAGAGTGTTTCTATTTTTTCTTAATATATTGTGAAATTTTATCAAGTCTATTATATTTTTCAGTTTAATTAATGGAAAAGTAAGTTATAATATGAAAAATGATTTGGTAAAGATGAGATGGAGATATGATCATATTAATCCTATCGTGAAGTAGACTGCTAAAATACTGAAATATAAAAAAAATGACATATAGAAGAATAATAATGACAACAATCATTGCTTAAGAAAATAATTTTCTAAATTTTTCTCTTCTAGAAAACTTTTTCCATTAGGCATGCAATATATCAAGAATTAATTTATTACTGCTTGGAAAATCACTAAAATACAAATTTCCACATTATTAATGCCAAAATGTTCTACAACTAAATTGATTTAATTATTTAGAATATCTCGTGAGATTTCGTACTTTTTTTTTTTTGGAAATGCTAAATTAGGTACCAAACTCTTATGAAAAATTCAATTAGATATTTAACTTTAAAAAAAATTAATTTCTTATTCAATTGGACTTTTTGTGCCCACAAACACCACCTACTTAATATCGTGATTTCTATTTGCCTACATGGATGCAATAATTAATAGGTGTTGTGCACTAACGTTATGAAAGGAAAAAAAAAAAAAAAGTGGAAGGACTCATAGAGAGAGAGAAAGGAAAGGAGGAAAGGAAGAAGATGATAATAGTGATAAATATATATATTTATTAGACCAAACCAAACTCCTCATGAAGTCAACATTTTCTTATTTTTAATAGAAAACTAAGGTAAGTCTTAAGAATTAAAAAAAGTAATAAATATGTATAAAACTCTCTATCTCTAAGTTATTTATTTATTTCTTACAATCCCTAATGTAGAGATGGTGGTCATGTGGCCGCCCCTCTATTTTAAATCTTTTTTCACTTTTTACCGCATTAATTTTGCAAATTTATCACTATCGATTTGAAGAGTCACAGGTCTACCACCTATAAGACCAGATTTGAGTGCTAAAAGAGTGTGGAGATCAAGTAGATATTGTTTTGTCGATAGCTTTTAGAATAAACGGATTTGTTTATGTATTTGCTATTTTTGTTTTTTACTTTTTTTTTTTAGTCCCTTATATGAGCATCATTTTTATAAGATTTAGTTTACTTACCTATTGATTTAGTTTTATTCTCTTAAGAGAATTTATATCCCTTATATGTGACAATTTAACTATCGAAACTAATGTGCATGGGGTAATTATACCCCTAACTCTTCGGTTGTCTTTTTTATTGTATCCATAATTGTAAGCGATGCAATTTCTTTCTAATGAATGGAATTTATTTTTCGGTAAGAAAACAATATGTATAAAATTGACTCAAAAACTCATGATAATCACAATTAATTGTGTTTAAAAATTAAAAAAAAATCAAAATATAAGATAATAGGAGATTATTATATGTTAACTGTTGTTAGGTAGCATGTTGAGTATGAGATATATATATGTATCGCACATTGGACATGCGATCGAGTCCAATGAGTGATACACACATAATTATACATGTATTGATCGTTGAGCATGCAATACACGTTCAAACTTGTATCATAAGCCCTATGTGCAACACAACACTTTTTTAAAGTTTGCAAAATACCGTTGATGTATCTTGCCTCTAACATATGACACACATATAAAATTTTATATATCTTCTTTAATATGCGATATAGAAATAGTAATTTGGTAAATTTTTTTATACAATTTATATTTTTATAATTTTTTTTTTACAAAAACCGTAGATATAGATTATAAATATCACATCTTTATGCATAAGCTCCTCTTGAAGAGTACAATAACATCCATATATGTAGCCTTTTTTTTTTATTTATTTTTATTATTTTTTTTTTTTTTGGGATAGAAGGGGGTGGGGGTGCGCGGGGCAGTGCGGCTTTTATGCATATATGTACCTAACCAAAAAGAGTTTTGGGTTATCTCATCTGTCATTCTTTTCTTTTTCTTTTTATCTTTTGTCCTTTTTCTTTTTTGTTTTTAATTTTATAAACTTGATTACATGTGATATTACTTTTTGATAACTATATAGTCAATCTCTAATGTTGTTTTTTGCTTTCTCTGTTATACAAAAAAATATCAGAATTTTTTGTTTTTTAAATTTTTAGCCAACCTTATACATATTTGTTATTTTGTTCATTTTTATGAGATCCGTTAAGTTTCTCATTAAAAATATAGAAAAATTAGTCTTTTTCTTTTTTTTTTTTTCTCCTTCAGTTTGATTAGGTTTACTATTCTTCTCTTTCTTTTTCTCTCTCTCCTTTCACTTTTCCTTTTTCTTTTCTTTAATGCCAGTGATATGTGATAAACATTTATTAGCTATTGCATCCTCGTGAGCAAATGAAAATAGCTTATTAAGTGGTTATTGTTTGTGAATGACTTGAACTTTTTAAAGTTCAGCTACTTATTTTAATTTTTCATCATAAGTTAGTACCAAATGTGGCAACTTCCTTTTTATTTCTTTCATACAAAAGTGAAATAACGTAATTACTTTATTTTTTTATGGCACAAATTTGCTAGCGGTAATCCCCTATTGCATAAAAAAAAAAAAAATACACACTCAAATTAAAAGAATACTATGCTATCTAATTATTCTCTTATTTTTTTCTTAAAAAAAAGGTCGTAAATATACTTTTCTTATGCACACTATCCGGGAAAAGGAAAAAAACCATATTTTAAAGAATAGTTATAAAAATGTATTAGGATAAAAATAAGTTCAGATTTTAAATAATCCAGAGGCCTAACAATTTTTTTTTTAAGTGACTTGAATATATATTTTTTTCCGGTTAAAACCAAAGTAAATATCATTTCATAGCACCTGTTGGTTTTAATTGATTTCCTTAATGCAGTTACAATCACCTGTCAAATGATTTTATATATACAATCAGCTGTAAAATATAAAGAAATAAAAATCTCTCCAGACTTTATTTTCGACCAATTCCACTTAATCTCCATCGGACATCAACAGAACAACTGCTTTTGCTGATTTTTATTTTTAAGTATTTATGGGAATTGTAAAAAAGATACTAAATAACATATTTATGGCAGGGAAGCGAAAAAGTTCAAACCCTTAATTTGGATCCGGATGGACGAGGAACTTGCACAAGCAAACAATTTGAGGGGATGACACGTCTGAGACATCTTCGAATGAGGCACGTGGATCTGAAAGGAGATTTTAAAAATATTTTTCAAAACCTAAGATGGCTTGAATGGGCTGATGTTCATTTGGATTTTATGGGAAGCAATTTTATTCCAAAAAAGCTTGTGGTTCTAGATCTATACTGGGTTAGCGTCGAAGGGCAGTGGACGGGTTGGAATCATATGGAGGTATTTTCTATTTTCCAAATAATTTATAATAATTTAGTATGAAATAAAATATATTTATCTTTATCTAACTACCCTCTTGAATATTTTATTGGTAAAGCATCTCAAGGTTCTAAAGCTACAACATTGCGACTCATCAACCACTACTCCAGATTTCTCAGCATTGAAAGAGTTGGAGGTTTTAATTATTTCATCCTATTCCCGTCTTATGAAAATTCATCCATCCATTGGCAAATTGAGTAAGTCACTCAAGGTTCTACATGTCAAGTACTGCTCTGGTGTTAAGGAGCTACCAATAGAAATAATGAAAATGGAAGAACTAACCGAACTCATCTTGGATGGTACTAGCATAAGAGAAATTCCTATTTCAATAGGATTCATGACAAAACTCAAGATCCTTTCAGCCCAAAATTGTTCCAACCTGGAGTGCATACCAGATTCCATTGGTTCTCTCGTGAAGCTACAGAGTTTGCTATTATGTGGTTGTAGATCGTTGAAAAAGATTCCCAAGTCCATTTATGAGCTAAAACTGCTGACTAAGCTCGACTTAAGTCGGACGGGGATTACACAATTACAAATGCTAGATCATTTCGAGAGATGGAAAATGGAAGAACTAACCGAACTCATCTTGGATGGTACTAGCATAAGAGAAATTCCTATTTCAATAGGATTCATGACAAAACTCAAGATCCTTTCAGCCAAAAGTTGTTCTAAGCTGAAGTGCATACCAGATTTCATTGGTTCTCTCGTGAATCTACAGAGGTTGGTATTACGTGATTGTACATCGTTAAAAAAGATTCCTGAGTCCATTGGTGAGCTAAAACTGCTGACTGAGCTCGACTTAAGTTGGACGGGGCTTACACAATTACCTGATTCAATTGGGGATTTATGTAATTTGGAATCGCTTTTGTTATCGAATACCCTCATAAGATGTCTTCCAACTTCCATCGGAATGCTGAGTAAATTACAAGAGCTACATATAAATCTCTGTTTTCGAGAATATCTCCAATTTAAAGATGATTTCGAGAGACGGAATGGAGCTCTAAATTTTAAAAATCTGAACCAATTGAGGACCTTGGAGATTTCAGTTTCAGATATTTCATTCGGTTATTCTGGCAGTAATATTGTACAGGTGAGGTATCCAAAAACGTTAACTTACTACTAGAGCTCCGTCAAGTCTGGTGACGCTTTCACTCGAGGGCTGTTATAATTTGCAAACCCTTCCAAATTTATCAAATTTGAAGAGCCTGTCCTCTTTACGTATCGAAAACTGCCCAGAGCTAATGGAAATCAATGGATTAGATGGCGCAGAATCATTAACACATGTGAAGATTCTTGAATGCAGAAGTTATCTAAACTTAGTTGGTGGGGACTTGTATGAATGCAGAAAGTTCCTCCCTTGAAAGAATCGACAGCTTGTCCTACTTAAAGACGTTGAAAACATTACACTTGGGTGAATGCCACAAGCTCAGCGATGTTCAACGCATAGAAAAGTTGACGTCCTTGACGGAACTGTCTCTTTGTAGATGCCATCCCGAGATCAAGTTTCCAGATCTTTCAATGCTTAGGAATCTCAAAGTTTTAACCATCAATGATGATAGAATCATGGAGATTCCGGGGCTGCAAGAATTGAAATCTTTGGAAAAATTATCTGTTGCAGGTTGCAAGTCTTTACAGTATTTGCCAGATCTTTTACAATTCAGATACATAAAAGAATTGGATATTGGGGGTTGTGAGAAACTCCCTTCAGAGATTCAAGAGCTTGTAGGCCCCACTGGGAGAGCGGACATAAGTCAATATTCAAGAATGCGGTACGTGCTGAATTTACGACATGTCAGTAGATTTAACAAGAAGTTAAAATGAAATAGTGCTGAATTGGGGATGGTAGATCTGGCTTGCTCATGAGATGCAATACGAAATGGTTAACCTTGTCTTATGCAAAAACCAACTACAAAGCTTGACAAGCTCATGAAGATGGTGACCTAGTTGTAAGAGCCTCGTGAACTTTGAAGGTAATCCTGTTTTCATCTTTCACCGAGAGTTCTAAATTTTAGATTATTATCTTATTTTCTTGTTTTTTAACAAAAGTGATTAGTACAATGTTAATCAAGGGCATGTTAAATATGGCATCTAGAGGAGTAAGGTTCGATCATTGTAGACCATTGAAAAAGTGCACCTATTAGGCATTCACATATCAAAGCGATGGATAATTATTATTATTTTTTTTTAACTGATTGACATAAACTTACCAAATCGTATCTTCCATTGTTAGGATTCCTATAATTTAGCATGATGGTGAAATAGAACCATTGAACAATCTTTTGTGATCTATATTGGTCTTCCTTTTGAACTTACTATCTAAGGTGTTCAATGTCTTCATCACAGCTACATTAGTAAAATTTGTCGCTTTTTCTGAATTTTTCTAATTTTTCCTAGTGTGTGCATATCAGACAAAATGAAATATACCATCTATTTGTTAGTGAGTTTTGATTCCTCCTTCTACATGAAAACATCGTATGATGGCTTTTTTAAAACCTTTTCTTCTTGAATTCCATTTTAAGACTTCTTGTTCACGTATCATTTTGTTTGGTGATTCCCCTTCCCAACCCCCAACCCAAAACCCCAAACACTTGACATAATCAATAGTAGGGGTAGACGGAGTTGCACACTCAAAAACAGCTTATTTCTTCTGTTCAATTTTTTTTTACTATGGTTATTTATACCAGAAATATGTGATGCTTTGTGCTAAATACAAACTTGGCAGAATATCTTCATAGATAATATTAGTAATTCATGTAAGAATACATTCATCATGTTGTCAAACGATGCCCAAATGATGCCCTAGAGAATTGCATTTGGTCAATGTAGTATATATCATTGAAAACTCCACATGCTAACAGAATATTTAATTTGAGTTTCAAACCATATTTGTAAAGAAAGCATGGGAAGTTCATTTGATAAAAAATCTTGGATAATCTTATATTCATTGTAATTGGGTGACAATTGTCTTGACATTGATATAATGAGATTTCTTGTAGGTCTTCTTGTGTCCCCTTGATAAGAGTCATAAGTGGATGTTATCTATTAAATTGAGAACATCAATGAGGGAATGAATTTGCCAATAGCATTTCAAAATCATCTTATTTTATCATTGTTTTCCCCACAAAGCAAAACAGAACACTATATTAAATATACGCACTACCTTTAAAACCTATAACACCTTGAGTATATCAAGCGATTTTATAGATAGCTTTTGTTGTTGATGTTGGAAGTGAAAATGGGTGTTCATATGTGTTCTTGGATTGCAAAATAATATTGCCCTATTATACATGTTGGCATTAATCTAAATGATGTTACCTTCTCTTCTAGAATATGCAATCTTCTTTCTTTGGATAAAAATTTTATATTTATAATATCAGTTAATAATTTTGGGTTTGATATTAAAAACGTGAGTAAGCACATAAAGGTTGTACTGAGAGTTCTTTATTTGTTAAGTCACTACAGTTGCAGCTCTATGGTTTTGCTACTTATGGATACCTTGATTTTATTCTGTATGCATCTTGCCAATTCCTTTGTGGTGGGTACTTTTACCTTATACACTTTCTACTAGTGACACATGTTCTACGCTTGAAACTAAATTATGGAGCTATTGTTTTGATCCCTCTGATGCCTGCTTGGATCGGATTTGGGAATTTGTGAGCCCCAAGTTTTTCATTTAAAGCTAAGTAGCCTTTCTTTGAACTTGCATCTTTGTTCTGCCATGAGCATTTTTGGTGTACACTCACGCAAGGCAGACAAAACATACTCTCTCTATGTCTCAACCCCTTCTGCAACACTGTTCATATCATGTAGGCATCTGGTTATTTGCTTTACGCTTTTAGATGCACTTGTCAGCTTCCCACTAGAGAGATCATGGTCTATTGATAGTACTGCTCTTTGTTATTTGGATGTGATTCCAGGGAAGTCCTGTATTGCTAAGTTATAATTTGGATAAGTTTTTCCACATTTTGTTTGTTACTGTTTTATGAGTTGATTAAGACACCACATAAACTTTACAAAACCTTCAATTGTTGTCAAATCTTGTGATTATTGATAGGCCTCTTAGCCTCACTCCACTTACCAATTTCTTAGTATGAGGACAATGGAGGCACATCTATTGATGATTCTTTTATTACTTATTACGATAGACAATTGTCATTTAAATTTTCTGCCTTTTATTTGCTTTTGTCCAAGTAATTGAATAATTGCTTCATAGTGCATTTCTACATGTTGACAATGCAGATCAAGATCTGATGGCTTTGCCTTGGGCAAGGACCAGTAGCTGATTGTAATGTCATCTAGTGGAGGAGAATAATATCTTTTTACTTGAAAGCATTTGTGTGCTAATGGGGGATTAGTGAATCACAATTACTAAAGAATGATATCATTCAGGAGAGGTACATATATGTGTCATTTATGTCATACCAAGTTAATTTAGGGTCATCTTGCCGTGTTACACATGTTTTGTATTTTAGCATTATGTCAAGAAGTAGCTTTGGACGGAGTTAGGCTCTAGGTTAGATGAATCTAACTAATATTCTAAAATAATTGTTATGACTTAGATTGGATATGATGAGATGGTGCACCATCAGACTTGCTAATCCTAGTCTCTAACTGTGTTCTTTTACTACTGGATGCAAATAATTCAATTTAGACAAGACCCTTTTCAGTTCAAAAGCTCATCTTTGTCTGCAACTGCAATTACCATATTTTGCTCTGAAAATATTTTATTTTGGACCTAAATTTAAATGGTTTTCCCTCTCTTTGTTCAGGTAAACAAGATGGGGATTTTGTAGGCTTTCTAGTGATGATGGATTTGATTGAGCTCTGGGCGATCGGAGTAACTATAATCTGCTTGTACTGATTGTGACAGTGCCACTTCCTCTTCTTCCTTCCTCTACGAAGGAAGATTGATGAGAAGTAAGTCTTTCTAGAACACTTGATTTTGTTTGGTCAGAGGAAAACAATTTAAATAATATCGTCAGATACTATGAGTAGTTATGTGTATGTCAGTTTCTAGTGGCAACTCCTCTTTAGTCCTAAATTTTGGCTGTAAGATTTTTTAGAGGTATGGTATGGAACATTAATAAAGGCAATGCTCTGTGAATTTCACATTTTTCTCTCACGTCCTTCACTGCCTTCTTTGGTTTATTACATGGGCTTCTGCTTATTGTGCATAAGGACATCATGCAATTGGAGGTTTCATTTTTGGAAAGAGTTTTCAGGGGACTGTTGGTATTTGTTGCAATTTATTGTCACAAAAAATCTTAGTTTCCTCATGAGGCTGGTCTATTAATGTATTTTATGGGTTAAGTGTTTGTGGGGGTTGGTGGGGTGATGTCAAAAGCTGGCAACAAACACAGACTATGCAATTATAATTACCTTTTCTTCTGATTTAATTGTTGCAATCTAAGATTGATTCAATGATTTGTGGTATATATATTATAATTAATCTTGAGAAAAGCCTGGAAGATGTTTTTTGCAAAAAATAGATGCCCATGCTGTGGTGGTTTGATGGTAGTATAATGTCCAATGTTTGAAGAAATAGAAATAGTTCTATTAGTAAGGATCTCATTCTATCATTTCTCATAGTGTGTTTTTATTCAAATAAGAATTATCTTTCTGTTATCCAATATATTGAATGCCTTTCAAAACAGAAAACAAGCGTTCATTGGACAATTGACAATACAAGTCCAAATAGCCCAGACTGATAATGGAGCTTCGATATGCTTTTTTCATTGGAGATCCATGGATCACAGGCAGCATCTTTCCATGGCCTTCTGCCTTTGAAAGCATCCTTCCTTCCCAGTGGCCAGGCATCCACCCAACACTAAAGATGAATTTATTTGTCTCTCATTTGCCTTGCATCCGGTACTTGGTTGCAACCATCCCTCAAAATGCGAGACATAGTGTAACTTATCGCCTTAGTCTCTTATGCTTGAAATTATTTTTTTATGTCATTGAGGAATTCATTATTTGCAATATTGGGAATGACTCCTAAATTGGGATGGCTTTTGCGACAGTCTTTCAGATGTTTGCAACAACCAATTCTATGTCAAGAAGGAGTCGTGCTCCTTTGCATTTGAAATTTAAGGACTTGGCAAAGTATTAAAACATTACTGGTGTTCTGTGTTTTTGAAATGCAGGAATGAGACTATGAGCTCTAATACTAATGATCTTGTATGTTCGTAGCCATTTGCATAAGAATCTTTGCACCAGTTGCTTAGTAGAGGCTTATTTTCATATGTGTCTTATATTTTTATTTTTGTTGCAGGCAGTGAATATACTGCTTATAATTGTCAGATTCTTCAAACAAGAGTGAACAGATTTACATCAAAGAGTAGGTGGATGCTTCTCAAATTAAAGACTACTCCTGTAAGTTTATGGGTATTTTTGAACCGTCTTATGCTATCAATATATTGTTATGTGCCAAAACACTCTTAGATGACTGAAAATTTCTTTGTTAATTGAAAGGCAAAGAACAATGCAAGGAAGTTTGTCATGACAGCTCTTATCAAGGACAATGCACAATAGTAATGAAATTACTAATTTCATGGGGTCATAGAAGGACTTGTGATATAATGCTGTTTAGCATTCAAGGAAACATTATGCAAATTGTATCAATTACTTGTACGTAGGATCACCTAACTTTTGTTCCTCCTTTTGGACTTATTCATGGAGGACTATTTTTGTAAAACCCATCCTTGTTTCTTATGCGTATGGAAATAGCACCATTCCCTTATGGCCAAGTTTGGTTGATGACATGTGGTTATCTTTTATGTGATAGGCTGATAAATGTGGAATTGTGTTTGAGATTCTGCTTAAAGACGCAAAATCAGTTAGACTATATACTGGAAATTTTATTCCCAACCTGTTTAGATGTTCATCTTGTGGTTCATCAGATGAGCATATTAAAGGCATTTCTTCTATTCTTGCAGCCTCTCTTTATCATTGCTCTAAAGAGGTTGAAGCCTATTTGTAAAACATAGCAGGGAAAACAATTTTACCTGGAAAAATATCTACTTATAACATTATGCTTTGAGCATGATCGCCATAATGTTTAACATACCTCTTCAGCTATTTACCAGATTTCGGTGATGAGGTGATTAATAAATCGGTGATGAGGTGGAGATAATGCTAAACAGGTACTTGGAGTAGGAGGATAGAAACCGGTATGCTAGCATTAGATGATTTGAAGACTCTATCTTGAAGAAAACGAATTGATTCGAAGAAGTCAAGCAATGAGCAAGGTTGGTTTTTATGATATATTCCTTCATTTAGAGCCTCAAAGGAATATTTTTTATATTTTTGGCAAGTTTTGTTTTTATTATAACTTATAAGCACCTCATTTTTGCCTATCCTCTACTATTCTTTTTTGCCAAGATTAGATAGAAAATAAAAATAAAAAAATACAAAAAATTGAAAATTTTAGGAAACCCCAAAAAAATTTGAGAAAATAAAAAAAAATTGCAAAACTTAAAAAGACAAAAATATAATAGAAGCCAATTGAGTCAAGAGTCAATTTTTTCTAGGTCTCAAAGCTTAAATGGAGTCCATACACATATGCAATTTAATTAGATTTGACTTTATTGATAAAATGGATGAATTTTATTTAAAACTAATTCTTTTTTTCTAACATAGTCCATTTAATCATCAATTTACAACTAATTAAAGATTCGTTTCAATCGAAATTTCATTAGAATGAACTTTTGATTTAGTCAAATAGACAAAATATTTTGTTAATATATTATAATGTGTGTGTAACGCCCTAAATTGAAGGCATTATAACTCATCATATCTCTTCCCTATATCCAATGCTCAAGATCTATGGGTCCTCTTAATCTACCGAAATCATCTTTATGCACGGGTCCACTAGGGACACCCTCACGCATAGATCATCAAGGCACCTCGTTAATATCACACTCTACGTGGTTTTTACTAACCAAAGCCAAACACAAACAACACACTTTTCAATTATAGTCCGGATAGAATTTAGTCAATTTATTTTTCTAATCCCACATGCACAAACAAGCAAGGTAAGGTCATACCTGTTTCGCTTCCAAAACTCCAAAATCCATAAATCCTTTAAAAAGACTACAAACCCCAATTTCACTGGAAACCTGATCATCAATATATATCAAATCAAAATCCAATTTGACATTCATAATTAAACCCCAACCCTAAATCTATAATTTCAAAACATAAGATTTATAATATTAGATATATACACCTGTCTTCTAGGATCACCAAACCACGAAACCCTAACATGTAGATTTTTCCAAATTCCTCAAAAACCCTAAAATCCTTAATTAGAAATAGTACAACTATCACTATCAGAAAAGATTCCATCTTTTAACTTAACAAAGGTTGAAAGGATTCACAACTTACCCAAACATTTAGATTTCACACTTTCTTGATCGTTGAACCAAATCTCCAATCATAACTTAGGGTTGGTCTCCACCGAAATCATCTTCGGCAACTTGATTCCTCAAAGTCATTATGAAACAACTTTTAGAAAACAACATCTAATCATAAACTCAACTAAAAGAGTTTTGAGAGGGATTTTTACCTATATATTGCCTTGGGTTGAGCTATGAAGAGAGAACTAAAGACCTTAGGTATTATATAAGACTTAGGAAATCCTAACATAAATGATGGATGTTTATTTCGTAAAATTATAGGCTAAAAACAAAGCCGGCGGCTAAGGCGTGGCTTAAGCTTGAATCAAGGAATAGAACCGCATAAGTTGACACAAAGCTGACGGCCTTCCCCTCCTACGCCGGTGGCCTTGACACTTATGCCGGCGTTCATTATACACATCCATCTTTCACAATTTTGCTTGAAAACTTTTCAAAGCTCCAAAGCTCATGTAAGGCCGGCAGTGTTCCACAAAAGTTGGCGGCCTTTCCTCCAAAGCTGGCAGCTTTAAAGCCGGCCTAAGTCCTCATCTTTCACGTTCTTCGCGAACAACTTCTTTGGGTCAAAATCAATGGTCATATGACAAAATTAACCTCTAAAACAATCTTATTTTACATTACCACCCTTCATTATGATTTATTTATTTGTATATTACATCTTTCCCCTCCTAAAAAGAACTTTCGTCCTCGAAAGTTACTTGATTCATTGAATAGCTCGAGGTACTTTGATCTCATTTCTTCTTCTAGCTCCCAAGTGGCTTCCCGTTCCAACTGATTTGTACATTGCACCTTCACATACTTGATTATCCTTTTCCTTAGAATCTTTTCTTTGGTATCCAAAATCTTTACTGGCCTTTCAACTAAAGATAGATTCGGCTGTACTTCCAAGGCCCCCAACGCTACTATCTCTTTAGGATCCTTAACATACTTCCTCAGCATAGATACATGGAACACATTATGTACTCCATCCAAATTAGGCGGCAAAGCTAATCTATATGCCACATCGCCTATCTTTTCCAGAATTTCATAAGGTCCCACATATATCGAATTCAATTTTCCTCTCAAACCAAATCTAATGACACCCTTGGTTGGTGACATCTTAAGTAGGACATGATCTCCCACTTGAAATTCTAATGGCCTTCTTCTCTTTTTAACATAGCTTTTCTGACGATTTTGGGCTGTTTGCAATCTTTATCTGATCAACATAACCTTATCAACAGCATCCTACACCAATTTTGGTCCCAAAATCTGTCTTTCACCATCTTCATCCCAATGGATTGGCGATCTATACTTTCTGTAAACTCTTGAAATTTACATAATTTTTAGAAAATAATCATAAAAGTCAGAAACTAAAAAAAAAAAAAAACAAAACAAAACTGTGAAAATCTCCCCAAATTAAAACAAAAATTCTAAATAAGGTCAAACAAGAGAATTCTTAATCTTGAGATAAAGAGAACCCTCAAAACAAAATAGAAAATCCAACTATCAGTTGATTCAACATCCGTACACCAATCAAATCATATATCTGATTTCTAATATGCAAATCAATACGATATATCCAAATAACGCTCGATAAAAAATACTAAGACCTTAATCATTCCGTGAATTTTAGAATCAAAATTTTTAATTTTCACCAAAAGTCAAACTGAGTCAACCCATAACACTAGACTGGTTAAACGATCCCAAGAACTGAAAAATATTAAATAATCAAAAAATGAAATAAACTATAGACATTGAACTAAAAATATAATACAGACAAAACCCCAAAATTTTATAATCATACGAATAAAATCAACAAGCCGGAAGTCAAACCGGAACCCTAAAAGTCAACAAAGCTTATAACTAACCCTAGTGTTTAAAATCCGGTAATCTAATGCTCTTGAACTCTAAACAAAGAAATGAAAATAATTGTTGATAATAGTTCGTAATAATATACGGAAGCTTAAAAATATCAGATTCACAAATTTCTATTGTCCTTCGGATCTGAACGGAATCAATTTTCAAAAACCATGCCCTAGTACACCGGACGGAAAAAATATTCCGTTAATACCAATAAACTCGTAAAAATATAAGGTTTTCAAAATATCAGTTTTAGATTTTTTGTAACTAAAATTACAGATATCGCATTTATACGTGTATTTTTATTACTATTAGTATTTTGATTGTCTAGTCTAATATACATAGTACTTTTCTATTATTTATCTATCTCTACTTTTTCTTACTACCTATTCTTATAATCTATATACATATTTGTTACAATTTTCTTTTCCCATAAAAATTCTACACCACATATTACTACACTTCTCTTACACATTTCTTCTAAAATTAATTTTTAATCACTTCTCTCTTTTCTTTCCCCTTCATGCCTCCACTCTCTCTCTCTCTCTCTTCATCCTCAATTTGTTTTCTTTTTCAATTAATTTAATTACATCTAATTTTCACTCCAAAATTCTATAAATACCCTATTCCTCCTTCATTCTTTCACACAACTCATTCTACTATCAAAAACTCCCCCAAAATCTCTCCACAAATCCTCTCTCCAAAATTTCTCTCTACCAAAACTCTCTTAAACTAATTATTCACAAAAATCCTTCTTTATACATGAACTATCTACCACATATCACTAGCAACATAATCTCATATTCATCTTTTATTTCCTCCCACATAAACACTCAAAGGTAAATTCCTATCAATATTTTACCCATGTCATGTAACTTTATATGACCATGGTATGAGTTTCCTAAACTTAATGTTATGGAAGCTACACTATGTTCATGTATTGTTCATGTTCATGAACATCCAATTCTATTTTTTATGTTGATTATTATACTTTACTTATATTATTATTGTTATTATGTTAATTTCTTATTCATATCTAACTAAATATATTTATATATTTATATATAATCTTTAGAGCATATAAGCTCGTTTGTTATTTATTTATCTTCATGCCTTGCAATTTATTTATTTCATGCTATTTTAAGACTAGTCTTTCTAGTTTTAGACTTGTCTATATCAAGTCAAAACAACATTTTCTTTCTTTTCTTTGTTCTTTTTGGGACTATTCTATTCTTAGTCCTGGGATGCCTTTGTAAACCTCAAAAGTTTTATGATCAATTAAGCTTAAACCCTAATTAGAAGGTCAACCGGAAATCATAAAGTCAACAAAACCCTAATAAGACGTAACCGTTCAAATCTAGCAATCTCGTGTTCATAACCCTAAGTGAGTAAGTGGGAGATTAGTATGTAGAATAGTTCGTAATAATATGAGAAAGCTTAAAAATATTATATTAGTTAAACCACGATTCGTTTTGAGCTCGGTCGGATACAATTTTTGAAAAGCATGTCCCGATGCTCGAAATAATAAAAATATTCAAAACATACCGTTGACTCGTAAAAACATAAGGTTTTCAAAAATACCAGTTTTATAATTTTTCGGCAACTAAAAATATCAGATATCATAATTATACGCGTATTTTCCTACTACCGGTATTTTATTTGTCATGTCTACTTTACATTACACTATTTATTACTATTCTACACTATATTATTTATGTCTACTTTTTTTTACAACCTACTCTTACAACCATACCTTTATTTTCTTGCAATTTTCATTTCCAATACAACTTCACATCTTTCATATCTTACTTTTCATTAACAAAAATATATAAAAAAATAAATTTCTCTCTCTCGCACTCACAATTTATGCCGGCCTCCCTCATACAACACTCAAATTTGTTTTATTTTTTATTTATTTAATTAACACAAATTCCCTTTCACATTTTTCTTATAAATACTCCATCTTCCTTCCATTTCCTTCACACCATTCATATACTACTCTTACTCTCTCAAAATTTCTCTAAGAGTTCTCTCAAGTTTAGTTTTCATAGGTAATACTTCTTTAAGTTTTCTTTATGTTCATTTACTTAGTATGAGCATAATGTGTGTTTTCAAAAACCATGAAGGTTAAGAAAGCAAAAATATGTTCATACTTTGTTTTTGTTCATGAATCTATTTTCCTTTATGTTGCTTTCATATATTTAACTAAATATATCTATGTAGCTATATATATCTGTTAGAGAACATGAGCTCATTTGTTTTGCAATTTATTTACTTTCCTTGCAATTTATTTATTTACCTTGCAATTTATTTACTTTCAAGTTATTTTAAGACTAGTCTTTCTAATCTTAGACTTGTCCTCATCAAGTCAAAACAATTTTCTTTTTCTTTTGGGACTAGTCCATTCTTAGTCTCGGGAAGCCTTGAAAAAGTTAAGGCTTCCAATACTTGACAATTATTATTATGTTTATTTATTTCTTATGTTCTTTATTATCTTATCTTATGATGTTTTTTTAGCTTTTATAAACTACATAATCATATTAATGCATGGCTAATAAGTTGTTGCCCAAATAAAAAAAAATGATACTTTTTTATGAAAGAATAAAACTTGATCAAGGTTTTTCCAAAGACTTAGAAAAATATTTTCAAAGAAATCTCTTTTAAAAGTTTATGTAAAACTCATCATGAAATTTTCAAATTATTAAATCAAGTTTCCGTAAAATCTAAAGATATCTCCTTTTCAAATAAAGTATTCATATATCGATAATAACTTGGTAGTATTTTTATCAACTTTCTAAACCAAAAGCAAATAAATTTTCAAGAATCTCAATTTACAAGGAAAAAGAATTTTCAAAGAATAAACCGATCAAGTACTACTAAAGAAAACTTTTTGGAAACTCTATCCTAGAAATAAATTTAGTAGATAACTTCAAAAGACCAAACTATATTTTCAACTCACTTTTGATAAACTAAAGAATCAAAATAAAGTATATTAGATTTTGATAATCCAAAAATTTTATAAGTTACTTCATCCACATAAAGCAAAACTCTAATAAATCCAAATTTCCAAAACACTAGAAAAGGTTGTTTTAAGGAAATAAATTAAATAAGACAACACCTATAGCTTCATGCATAAATTATGAATATATTTATATACATAAGGAATTCTTTTCAAAAAATATACATATTTGAGTTTTACTTAAACAAGCCTTAGTAAAGGAAAGATTAGAACTTCTTGTTTTTCAAAGATGGAATTTGCGTATTAAATCTGTACCCTTCTAATTCGAGACCCAGATGACCTTTTATAGTAAAAGTAACATTAGAAATGAATAGCTCTTTTTTAATAGGTAGAAAACGACATATAATATGCAAAATTCCGAGTTAAAATGAGCAAGTTATGGCCCTTTTAAGTTAGAATTTTCCTCAATCCGATTTTACAACGAATTTAAGATTGATTTAGAATCTTTAAAGTAGAAATTCTATGAAAGACTCATTTTGAGTATTTCCTCTTGTTTAGGTGAAGAAGAAACCGATATCGCCTTCCTAGAAGATTACTTCGACTAGGAGCGATCACCATGGAGTGAGTTAATCTCTTACTAGTTACATTTCCTTGTTTGTGCTTATAAGTAGTAACACTAGAAAATAAGGAAAAAGATAAATGAAAAAATATTGTGTGATTTGGATTCATAATTGATTGAATAAAAGCTAAGAATATTGAAAGCGAAATTGATGAATACTTTATGTTTTCTTGCAATGATATGACGAATATTGTTTTGATCACCTTTAACTTGAACCCGACAATAATGGAATAACACTATATTGAAAATAATTCATGCATATCATATTTGTGAGTCATATTTTTTGCTACTATTCTTCGTGTGGGGAAACGAGGAGTTGTAGTGGTGGCTAGTAGGAGCCGAAAAGTCTACATGGGTAAGTAGGAGCCAAAAAGTCTACAGGGCAAGTAGGAGCCGATAAGTCTGCAATTATTGATGGTTGTATTGGCCACTAACCAACCAACCCCAGACATGGAAGGCGTAAAATCCATGCTACACATGGTTTTCGGTTCATCGTGTGTATTTTGTTTGCTCATGTGATTGATGCATTCTCATATGATTGTCTAAATACTTGTGTGTTTTATGAAAGTGTTTTGTAGATGGGAGTTATTTCACTAAACTAGTTTTACTTATACCCCTATAGCTTTTTGTTACAGTATGATTACTTGTGGTTGGCACTAAGGAGCCCTTCTTGTCAGGTATGAGCCAAAGTTACTAGAAGTTTTTGGAGGAAGTTTATATGTATTTAGTTTTTGATGTAGACTTCTAAGAAAAATCTCTATAGTAAACTTATGTTATATTTATGTATATTTTACAGATAGCTTAGTTAAACAAGACTATTAGAACGGGGGAATACCCCTAAGAAGTTGTAAGAGACTTTTATTCTAATGAATATTACATGTTTATCTATATAAGTTCTTATATGTTTTTATTATCTACTTAAATATAATACCCTTGTGAGTCTCCTACTATCTTGGAAGCACGCCTTGCACGTGATATCGAAGCTCCTGTGTGACTAAGGTTGTCATTCATTAGCTTTAATATTATGTGCGGCGGACTGCTATGTTTAGGGTACCCTCTGGGGTGTAACAGCCTTGATAAAGCTAAGGCTCCCAATACTTGACCGGGTCACCTTGATAAAACTAAGGTTCCCAATATTTGATATTTTTATTATCTTGCTTATTATTATTTGCTTCTAGTATCTTTATCATATTCTTATTATTTTACATGCTCATAATACATGCATCTACATAATAATATTGTCTCAACTAAATTTAAAAGTAGAATTTTACTTTATTAAATCAACTTGAAACTAAATTTTCTATTATGTGACTTGTCATTAAATAATAGAGTTATTATCAACAACATAGAAATGGAGTAATACAAGTTTTCTCAAATAACAAAGATAGTTTTACCAAGGAAATATAAGAAATGAACACTTTTTTTTATAATATGGTAACCTAAGTTTTAGTAACATAATTTGTTGGTATTTGATAGGCATAAATTATCATCATTTTAATTGACAAATTGGGTCTATTTTATAATATAATTGATGGGATTCTTAATAGATAAGGTGCTTAATTGGTATATATATATATTCCAGGTCAATTTTGAACACAATTGTAAGATAAGGAAGGAATACAATCAATATTCAAGCAAAGCAGCAAGGATGCATAAAAGGAGACTTGATGTACGGCCGTACAAAACTCTCAAAGTGAAGAAAATGCAAGCCAGTGGCTGGTACGGGGCCTTGTACGCCCGTGCACCAAGTAATTTTGAAGCAAATTCGACATGCACGGTCGTACATGTGGTGATGAAGAAGGAATTGAAGGAGATTTATGTTGCACGCCCATACAAGCTTGAAGAATGACTTCCAGTACTTAGCACTCCCTCTTGTACGACCGTACAAAATGCATATTTACAAAGTAAATGAGTATTGTACGGTCGTGACTTTTAGAAATGGGTCATTATCGTCTTCTTGAAACAGTATGACTGTTAGTTTGTTTTAGTAAAAGGTCGTGTTTTTAAACACGACTCCCATAGAATATAAAGAGGGGTGATTCGTTCTGAAAAAATAAATATATCATATATTTTAGAAAGAATTATTAGGAGAGAGAGTCGGATTCCAAGAAGAACTTGAGAAAGTCGATTGGATCCAGAATTCGTTTGTACAACCACTTCATAATCATTAAAAAGGGGTTTTACTTCTTCTCTTATCTTGTTCAATGAATGTTTATCTTAGTTTCTATTATGTTTGTTATACGTTTGTGTTCATATGTCAGTATGAATGAGTAGTGATTAAGTTATTACGAAGTCGTATTAACAGGAAGCATATATATCTGTTATAATCTGTTTAATTACGAGTTTCTAGTGTTGGGTCTTCAAATAAGTTAGGAATTTGTAGTGCACGACATATTCCTACATCAGATCTCATTGGAAAAGGTTGAGAAACAATTCCCTTGAGTAGATCTAAGGCACTATAACAAACTACTCTTGTTGATAGAGATGTTAATAAGAAGTTTGCTGCATGTTTTCAAAGAATTTGAGGATAATGAGCTTTAATGCAATTCTGAATTGGCTATTAACTTAGAAGAGATTCTAGTAGATACAATTAGGATTAGGATTGATCTATTATGAGAATAATGATCATGAATTAAGAATTCTGCAGATAAGTAATTTACGGATGAATTTAGTTAAATCCTGTTAATATGATGGAGTAATCTTTCTGTATATTGTGTTAATAATTTGTTAAAATTATGTTTTATATGTTATTATGATAAAAATTAGTAGTTAATATAGTTAAAATTAGAATTATCTAATTAAATAGTAATTAACCTACATTGAATTGAGTGCTAGATAATAATTGAAAGTGCGAGTAATAGTAATTGTCAGGATCCCAAGGAATACGACCCATAAGCCATTCCTATACTACAATTGATAGGTGCACTTGCCTATTGTTAATCTGATATTAGGAAAGGATTAGTGGAATTAATTGTTAAACTCAGATGGAACACATCAGTATTCAAAGTTTTCATAAAAAGCTTAAGATTAAACTCTTTTCAACTCTATAACAAAACCAAGAAGCAAACCAGTTTTCAAACTTAAGATAAAAATCAACTCATAAAGTTATAAACCTACTTATGAAAATAATGATTTTCAAGTTTCTAAAGAAGGAACTTATTTTTAAAGAATATAAATATGATAAGATCAAAAACAAAGATTTTATCAATAAAGAGGATCCTTTTCAAATAAATTTGTAGAGGAAATGAAAACCAAGTTTTAAAAAACAAGGACTTATATTTTAAACAACAAATATAAGAAGAAAAGACTCATTTTCTAAAACCATTCTAAATGCAAATTTATAAATAGGTTATCAACAACTTAATAAACTTTTGATAACTTTGATCTTTTATCACAAGAAGTAAAAATTATAAAAGACCAAAGCTAAAGGAAAATTTACTTGTTTTGAAAAAAGGAATGAGAAAAATAAAATAAGAATATATTCATTTATAATAACCTAGGAAAATATAAAGTTTCTTCAAAATACTTGAAAAGAAATTTGTCAAGTTAAGTTTTAACCATTTAAAATGAATTATTTTATGAAATAAATTATTTAGACACTACCATTAGAATTTTTGCATATAAAGTGAGCATATCTATATACTCAAAAGATTTATCAATCATATATATATATATATATACACATATATATATATTACTAAAGGATTTTTGAATGAAGTTAAATTGGAAAATTGTTTTGCAAAATCTAGAAATATTCGTTTTGAATCTGGACCCTATGGTTTCGGAACCCAAATGACCTTATATGATAAAAATAACCTTAGAAATGGATAGATCTTTTCGAATAGGTAGAAATTGGTACATTATATGTGAAATTCCGAGTTAAAATGAGCAAGTTATGACCATTTTAAATTGTGATTTCATTTTATGCAATTTTAACAAATATAGTGAAATAGAATTAGAAAGTTTAAATAAAATTTTTATAAAATACTCATCCCGGGTATTTCTTTTGTCTATGTGACGAAGGATACGAGATTACCCTTCCTGAGGATTGCTATGATTAAGAATATTGCGAAATGGACGAGTAAGTTATTTCTCTTAATTTCGTTACCTTGCTTGTGCTTGTAAAGGAGTGGCATTAATATACTAAGAAAAAAATAAAAATGGATATGTATGGGGAATCTAGGGATATGTATATATGTGATTATATGTTTATGTGTGAAATGAGAATTAAGAATATCGCAACTTCAAACTGCCTGTTTAAGTATTTTGTTTACTTACTTGTATGACTGCTTATTGTTTGCTAAATTAATTAATCGCCCCCTAATAAACATTAATAAGGTTTGGCTTAAGAAAAATAAAACACTCACACATAGCATTCATCGAGTCGTATTTCTTTCGGAAGGCTTCTGCTCCTACGCATAGAGTTGGATTGGCCGTTATTGTGCTGGGACACAGGCCATGTTCCTTCTTAGAGAATCACTTAGGGAATGCGACTCTAGGTTCGAAGCCGAGCCAAATGAACGCTTTGGGTGGGGGCTTAGGGACTAGCAGTAGAACATCAAGGATCTTCATCAACAATTCCCTAGCCTTTGATACGGAATGGTAAATCCATTCTATATATGGTTTCCGGATAACTATATATATTTGTGAAATCATGTGATTGTTGCATTGTATGCATAGCATATGTGTGAAAATTTAAATGACCTTGTTTGAAACCATGGTACGAAGGAAAAGGAATACCTCACTAAGCTAGTTGTAAGCTTATACCTGCATAGATTTTGTTGAAACAAGTACACCCATAGCTTAAATCAAAGATCATGACATTAAGGAAGTCATGGAAGGATGTTAAACTTTTATGAAGACAATGAGAACATAGAATGAAGTTACTTTGTAAGGTTCCTTATATGTAATGTATGCTATGTTAGTATTATGGAAATTTCTATGAAGTGTATTTATTTTGACTTGAAGACAATAGAGGAATATGCCCCTAAGAATTGTAATTTACCATGTTTATGTTTTATGATAAGTATTCTCCTTGCCTTGTTACTTAATCAGTATCAATGTAAATTAGGCTACTTCGATGCATTCCCTTGGTTGTGATGTACGCCTTGTACATGATATGGAAGCCTTTGCGTGACTGTGGTAGTCATTTTTAAGCTTTAGTATCGTGTACGGTGGACTACCATGTTTAGGGTACCCCTCAGGGCGTAACACTTTCTGCCATATAGGGCTTCATAAGGTGGCATCCCAATTGACACTTGGTAACTGTTGTTGTAGGTAAACTCCACTAAAAGCAAATGATCTACCCAACTATCTTTGAAATCCAAAACACATACCCTTAGCATATCTTCCAAAATTTGAATATTCCACTCGGATTATCCATCGGTCTGGGGATGATAGGCAGTGCTAAAAACAACTTTAGTGCCCAAAGCTTGATGCAAACTCTTTCAGAATCTTCCAACAAATCTGATGTCTCTATCAGGTACTATGGATACTGGTATTCTATACAGTCTCACAATTTCTTTGATGTATAGTATTGCTAGTCGCTCTAATTTATATCCAGTTCTTATTGGTATAAAATGGGCTTCTTTGGTAAGTTTGTCAAAAATCACCCACATCGTATCCAACCTTTCCTTAGTTCTGGGTAGTGCAGTAATGAAGTCCATGGTGATATCCTTCCACTTCCATGGAGGTATTAGCAAAGGTTTTCATTTACCTGCCGGTCTCCTATGCTCAATATTAATTAATTGGCAAGTGTAACACTTGGATACATACTCCGCTATCTCTTTCTTCATATTATTCCACCAATACAACTTCTTCAAATCTTGATACATCTTATTACCTCTTGGGTGGATCAAATAACTTGAAGAATGTTCCTCTTTTAGTAATTTATTTTAAAGATCTTCTCGTTTCGGTACACATAACCTTCCCTTACATCTCATAACACCATCTTCATCAATATGAAATTCAAGTGCTCACCCTTTTTCCATTCTCCTTTTCACTTCTTGTATACCTATATCATCAACTTATGCTACTTTAATCCTTTCCATGAGGGTAGGTTGTATTTGTAAACTTGCTAACCTGGCAACCACTTGACTGGTTACCACTTCCAACTCAAGCTTTCTCATGTCTTCTATCAGATGTCTTTTAGAAGTGATCATGGTTGCAAGGTTCTCCACTTGTTTCCTACTTAAGGCATCTGCTACAACATTTGTCTTCTTAGGATGATACTAGATAGCCACACCATAATCTTTAGTAAGCTCTAACCATCTCTGTTGTCTCATGTTCAAGTCCCTCTAGGTAAAGATGTACTTTAAACTTTTACGATTCGTATACACTTTACGTCTTTTCCCATATAAATAATATCTCCACAGCGTCAAAGCATGAACTATTGCTTCCAATTCCAAATCGTGAGTAGGATAATTCCTTTCATAGGGCTTTAGTTGTCTCGAAGCATACACTATAACCCTGCCTCCCTACATCAAAACACAACCCAAACCTTGAATAGAGGCATCACTATAAATGGAATATTCTTCACCACTCACAAGTAAAGCTAGAACTAGTGTTGATACCAGTTTGTCTTTCAACTACTGGAAACTATTCTCACAATCTTCATCCCAAACATATTTCATTCCTTTCTGAGTCAGTCTGGTTAATGGACTTGCGATCTTGGAAAAGGCTTCAGCAAATCGTCTATAATATCCTGCCATTCCCAGAAAACTTCTAATCTCTAACACGTTCTTTAGTGTTGGCCATTCCACCACTTCTTTCACTTTCTTAAGATCCACTAAAATCCCATTTCCATCCACAATGTCCTAAGAAAGACACTTGCTCCATCCAAAATTCACACTTCATGAACTTAGATATAGCTTTTCCTCATGCAATCTAGTCAACACTAACCTTAAATGTTCTTCATGTTCTTCACTCGACTTAGAATTCACTAACACATCATCGATAAACACTACTACAAACCGATCTAGATAATCTCTAAAAAAATCTATTCATTAAATCCATGAAAACTACTGGTGCATTTGTAAGGCCAAAAGGCACGACAACAAACTCATAGTGTCTATAACTGGTCCTAAAAGCCATCTTCCGAATGTCCTTTGCCTTAACCCGTAGCTAGTGATATCCTGATCTCAGATCAATCTTTGAAAATACTCGTGCTCTTGCTATCTAATCAAAAAAATCGTCTATCCTTAGCAACGGGTACTTATTATTGGTCGTCATCTGATTTAACTCTCTATAGTCAATATATAACCTCATGCTCCCATCTTTCTTCTTCACAAATAACACAGGAGCTCCCCAACACAACACGCTTGGTCTAATGAATTTCTTTTGTAACAAATCTTCCAATTGGACTTTAAGCTCTGCAAGTTCCGTAGGAGCCATACAATATGGTGTCTTTGAAATAGGCAAAGTGCCAAGCACCAACTCAATACAAAACTCCACTTCTCGCTCCGGTGGTAACTCCGGTAAATCTTCTGGAAAAACTTCAGGGTATTCACATACGATTGGTATCCTTTCAAGATCTTTCTTTTGTTCTTCTTCTATCATCATAGCTGCTAAAGTCAACCTTCCCTATAACTCATAAGTAGGTAGGGATGGAGGTCTTTGCACAGCAAGCTTATGAACAAATTGATCTCCATCTAGCAGCCTAAACTCCACTACTAGGTCGTAACAATCAATTTTGGCATGATACTTAGTCAACTAATCTACTCCCAAGATGATATCGAACTCTAACATATCTAGAACAACTAGATTCACATATAGATGTCTACCTTCTATCTCTATATCCACATATCAGCAAATCCTAATTAACAAAGTTACACTCCTTAAAGGAGTATTTACAGCCAAACGTTCAGACATATGCTCAACATTCATACTACATACAGGTTTAAATGAATCAAATACACATGAAAATCTTGTACTTGTATCAAAAAGAACATATACACTATGGAGGGATATACAAAGCGTACCTGTGATAGTGTCTACGCTGGATGTGCCCCTATGCTGACGAGCATATACTTTGGCTAGAGCTCTTTGCCCTCGACCAGAAATCTGAAATCTACCAAACTAGGCTCATGGAACAATTTGCTTTCTGTGTTCCTTACAATCAATCGCCCGATGTCCTCTTTATCCACACTTAAAACAAAATACTTGTGGAAGGATCTTCTCTGTGCAAAATCTACTGCCATGACCAACTCTGCTACATGAAAAGCAGGCACCCTCAACCTACTTGTAGTCTTTAATCTCATGTAGTCCAAGGTATCTAGTATACCTCTTTTCAGTATTGGGTGATACTAATCTAAAAGATTGTGTGATAAGTCTTTTTCCTCTATCTTAAGTCTGAATGCTGGTGGCTAGTCTCTTTCATAAGAAAATCTAACCTCTCTAAGGTTCATGGCTCTTTATTCTACTCAGACCCTGCTCCGTTGTTTTAGCCTTGTTGACCATTGCTAGGGATGTAAACGGGTTGGGTTCGGGTCGGGTCATTCTGTCCCAAACCAGACCCGATTAAAAATTGGGTGTCCTAAAACCCGACCCGACCCGACTTCTTAGAAACCCGACCCGACCCCAACCCGTTTAATCTATTACATAATTAAATGCATCATTTTATTATTTGATTAAATTATTATCGTAGTGAGGCATGTTTAGGAAGGCAAAAATTTCAATGGAGTTGATAAATATCCTAATTTTTATTTAAAAAAATTAGAAAACATTAAAGACAAGTAAAAAATTATTAAACGTGAAAACTAAATATATAAGGTAAAGTCAGTAACTCAAGACATGTCATTGCCTAAAATTATTAGAAGACTTACATATATATATATATATATATATATATACATTCAACTCAAAATAATAATAATAATAATAATAATAATAAAATGATGACACTACACAACGATCTATATATTTTTGATTTATTTGTCATTACATATATATATAATATATTTTTTTTTAGAAAATTAATTTTTATACTTTGTTGTGTTGCATGGGAAAGAAATGAATTTTGAAAAAGTGGGGAAGGTTGTACATGGAAATCAATTTTCTCTGGATAATTGGTCAATGATTATTAATTGTAAATATAATTTATATCCTATCATGTGACTCAATATATGAATAACAAAATGATTATATGAAAAGCATTATTCAACTAATGAATAAGTAAATTCCTTAAACTAAAATTTTTAATTTTTTTTAATTAAATCGGGTCGGGTTTTCCCAACGGGTTATGAGTACAACCCAAAACCCGACCCTAAACCCTATAGGGTTTTTAGCGGGCCGGGGGGGCGGGTACCCTATAACGACCCGCCCCGGTTGCATCCCTAACCATTGCCGAGTAGTTAGTCAAGTCCATCAAGTTCACTTGGTATTGAATTTCAGGCTTCAATCTAGTGATGAACCTGCTAACCTTAGCCTCTTCACTCTCCTTCAAAGGGTCGGATAAGAACTTCATCAATCTATGCAATTCGGCATTGTACTCCTCCACAGTCATCCTTCCCGGCTGTAGAGTATAGTATTCTTGAAGCATCTTCTACTTCACATTGTTAGGGAAAAACTCCCTGTAAAAAGTCTGCTAGAACATCAGCCATGTGACAACTCTAGGCATATGTTGCTTGGTGCTCATCCATGATAAGATCATATTTTATACAATTTGTTGATGTTTACAAGAGCTAGAATGGATACTTCTTTTGATTGAATTTTATGTTTTAGGACTAATTTGGACAAAGAAATCAAAACAAGATAATTTGAATCAAAAATAGGAAAAATTGAAGTCAAGGCCGGCATTTCTACATTCAAAGCCGCCGGTGTTCAGACGGCGTTAAACTCAAGGCCGCTGCAGCACTGCCAGCTTTGTCGAGCATATGTCTCCACTACATTGTAAGCCGCCTCAAAGCTGCCGACGTAGAAGATGAAGAAGCCAGCGTACTTGAAGGCCGGCAGCTCAGAATTGGAAAATCACCAGCGCACAAGGAGTTACAGCATACACCGGCTCCTAAGCCGCCGGCATTGAGGTAGTGTAGGACAAAGATTTGAAGAGACATGAAGACATTAAGCGCTTGAAGGAAACTGAAGCAACAAATCTGTTGGAATGCCTACGCTGGTGTGCAAGCCGCCGGCTTTGGGACGGCGTTCGTTATAAATCAGCCCAACGCTTCATTTCTGATCACATACGCCGGCCATCTCTATATCTAAGCCACCAGCGTAGAAGCGGCCTATAGGTGTAACCTATATTGAAGGCTGCCTGCGCGCAAAGGATAATTCAAAGATACGCCGCCTGTAAGGCCGGCGTAGGATCCATAACTGCCGGTGTACGAAGTGAAACAGCAAAGTTCATTTAATGTTTTGCACGAAATTTTTCCTATAAATAGGGGGTCTTCTCCTCACTTTCAGAATCAATCCAATAGCTCTAAATCATACTACAATACATAGATTAGAATTAGCATTCCATAGAGATTTTTGAAGAGAAATTGAAGTTTTCAAGAATTTGCAAGTGAAGCTTTGATATTTTGAATTGGTGATATCTAATCTTTTTCTTTTATGCAATTCATATATCTGAATTTTTGATCATAATGAAATCATTTGCAATTTCTTATCTGATTGTTGAATCATCATCCATGAGTAGCTAAATTCTTTTTGTGGGAAGTTGATGAAGCTTTAAACATGCTAAAATGATCTTTGAATCCATGTTATAAGATAGTTAGAATCATGAAATATTCATATTGATTCTGATTATTCATCATATTTGGTGTATAAGAATTCTAATAACTCGGAAGGGAAATTAGGGTTCATATGAATTCATAAATTGAGATTAAATTGCAATTGCGGAAGCGGCGGAGTTTAATCTATTTAGAAATTGTCCATGAATATTAATGCAATGTTTTATGTTGATTTCTCACTAAGGAATTAGGGATGTTAATATAAAGTATTAGTCAATTATAGAATCGGAAGGTTTATAATTGTAATTTTGATTCCACTAATAATTTATTTAGCGGAAGTTATTGAATTGTTTTTGTGGTTTAAAAGGTTTTTAAACTCTGTTTTTAAATCTTGACAATTTCTTATGAATATCATGAATCTAATTATCATTATAACATGACTTCAAGTTGATTGGCAATAGTTTAAAGTGGATTCTGCTCCTTCCCACATTTTTCAATATCCTCTCTTAAAAAGCTCATTGCATTCATATAGATATTAATTAGATAATTTAGTTTAATCTTAATCAATCATTTAAAAGATCAATTGCCTAGATATTAGTATTAGTTGATAATTGTCTAGTAGTTAATAATCTCCGTGGGATCGACACTTGACTCATGCTATATTACAATAGAAGGCCCAGTACGCTTGCTGGAAAGATGCTTTAAAATTCATACTAATTATAGCACATCAAGTTTTCTGGCGCCGTTGCCGGGGATCTTATTAATATTAGACTACCTTCAGCTTTGCTAGTAGTTTAGGTTTAATTTAGTTTGAAATTTTTCCTTTTCTCTTTGCAGGTTTTATGCGAAGAAGTAGAAGTCTGAAATTCTACCTTTAGACCCTGAAATTGAAAGAACCTTGCATCAACAGAGAAGAAGGAACCAAAGAAGAGGAGCAATGGCAAAAATCAAGACAACAACAACCAATTGCAACCAGCTGCTCCGCTCCAAGGGCAATTCGAGACTATACAGTACCTACTATTCAAGATCCGCCATACGAATGCCCACTGTGGAGGCTAACAACTTTGAGCTTAAACCGTCCCTGATTCAAATGGTTGAGTCACATCAATTTGGAGGATATCCAAATGAGACGCCAGATGAACACCTTGCCAAATTTCTCATACACCAACACTGTCAAACTTAATGGTGTAAGAAACGAAGTCATCCGACTTCAGCTTTTCCCTTTTTCTCTTAGGGATAAAGCTTGGCATGGTACAATTCCCAACCTCCAGATTCAATCACTACATGGGATGATCTGACAAAGAAGTTTCTGAAGAGATTTTTCCCTCCAGCAAGGACCGCCAGATTAAGAAATGAATTTCCAACTTCACCAAATTCCCTGGAGAATCATTATATGATGCTTGGGAAAGATTCAAAGAGGCGGTCAGAAAATGTCCACACCATGGTTTACCCGATAATCTACTAATTGAAAATTTCTACCTCAGTCTTGATGAAGCTTTAAGGTCTTAGTAGATGCTACATCGGGCGGATCACTGATGGGAAAAACATATGAGGAAGCTAGTGAGATTATTGAAGAATTAGCTTCCGCTGCTCATAATTGGAGTTGTGAAAGAACAAGATCTAAAGTAGCATCTTTGGAAGACAAAGAAGATATATCACAACTCAAGGCTCAAATGGCAACCCTCATCACTCAAGTAAGTAAACTCACAACTACAAATCTTCCAATAAAAAACAACAAGTGTTTTGTTGTGAGATTTGCTCAGGACCACACTTCTTTTGAGTGTCCGCATGGATCATCAAATGATGAGCAGCTCAATTATGTGGGAAATTTCCAAAAGGGTAATTTTGGAAACACATATCATCCGAATATGCGAAATCATCCCAATCTTCATATCGGAATGATGCCAATGTTCTAAAGCCACCACCTGGTTTCAAGGACAAGGATTTGTAAGAAATGCCCCACCTCAACAGCAAATTCAATCATCCACTGATGCATTACTGAGGGATTTCATTGTCCACAACAAACTCACTCAACAATCAGAATGCAATCATTCAAGATTTGCAAGGGAAGCTCCATCAACTTGCACACAAGTGAGTAATAGACCATCTGGGTCTTTACCAAGCAACACGGAGGAGAATCCCAAGTCTGTAAATGCAATCACTGAGAAGTGGTAAGGAGATTGCTCCAGTTGAGGAAACTATCAAGGATCAAGAGGAAATTCCACCACAAAACAACAAAGGGAAACGAAAGGTGGAGGAACTATTCAAAAACCACCTGAGGTGAAATCATATGTTCCTCCCGTCCCTTTTCCAGGAAGATTAAAGCAACAAAGACTTGATGAGCAATTTTCAAAATTCCTGGATGTTTTCAAGAAGCTGCACATCAACATTCCATTCTTAGAAGTGATTCAAGGAATGCCTTCCTATGCCAAATTCATCAAAGAATTGCTATCAACAAGAGGAAGATTGATGGAAATGTGATACTCACTGGAGAATGTTCCATGATCCTACAGAAACAACACCCAGTCTGCCCACTAAACTCGAGATCAGGGAAGTTTTACTGTTCCTTGCACCATTGGTGATTGTATTTTGATAAAGTTTTAATTGATTCTGGTGCAAGTATCAACTTAATGCCTTTATCGGTATTTAAAAAACTAGGACTTGGAGATTGCAAGGATACACATGTAACTTGCAACTTGCTGATAGAAGTGTAAAATACCCTAGGGGTATTGTGGAAAATGTCCTAGTTAAAGTTGACAAATTCTTTTTCCCTGTGGATTTTGTAGTTTAGACATGGATGAAGATAGGGAAGTTCCCATGATCTTGGGCAGACCGTTCCTTGCAACAGGTAAAGCACTAATTGATGTGGAACAAGGGCAGCTTACATTACGGGTGATGGATGAACAGGTTACTTTCAATGTCTATGAGGCAATGAAGAAATTTGATGATACTGATGCCTGTTACACCATCAATACCATTGATGAGCTGGTTTCTGAGTCGCTTGAGGAACAAACTGGTGTGGAGACTATGGAGTCCGTCTTGAGAGACTTGGACAATTGGAGTGATGAAGAGGATGAAGAAATACTGGAAGATGTACCAATGATCAAAACCAGATATTATGAATCTTGGGTACAAATGAGCAGAAGCAAGTTCCATCTTTGATGCAACCACCGACCTTGGAACTAAACCACTTCCTGATCATCTGAAGTATGCTTTTCTCGGAATTGGCGATACTTTGCCAATCATCATTTCATCTGCATTGACAAATGAACAAGAACAACAGTTGATTGAAGTGTTGAAAAAGCACAAAGAAGCAATCGGATGGACCATTGCTGACATTAAGGGTATTAGCCCTATGATTTGCACTCACAAAATTCTTATGGAAGCTGAGTGTAAACCTACAGTTCAACCACAAAGGAGACTTAACCCAACACTTAAAGATGTTGTCAAGAAAGAAGTTTTGAAGCTGCTTGACGCAGGTATTATTTATCCTATCTCCGATAGTAAATGGGTTAGTCCGGTTCAAGTAGTACCAAAGAAAGGTGGTATGACTGTAGTGAAAAATGAGCAAAATGAATTGATTCCTACTCGTACTGTGACTGGGTGGAGAGTTTGTATTGATTACAGGAAGTTGAATGATGCCACCCGAAAGGATCACTTTCCACTTCCCTTCATTGATCAGATGTTGGAGAAACTTGCAGGGCATGACTATTATTGTTTTCTTGATGGATATTCTGGATACAATCAAATTTCTATTGCACCCGATGATCAAGAGAAAACAACATTCACTTGTCCTATGGCATTTGCCTTTAGGAGAATGCCCTTTGGACTTTGCAATGCACCTGCTACATTTCAGAGGTGTATGATGGCTATATTCTCTGATATGCTTGAGAATTTATCGAATCTTTATGGATGATTTTTCAGTCTTTGGAAAGTCATTTGATCTTTGTCTTGAGAATTTAGCCTCGGTTTACAAAGATGCAAAGATACCAATCTGATCTTGAATTGGGAAAAATGCCACTTCATGGTTAGAGAAGGGATAGTGTTGGGTCACAAAATTCTGCGAGAGGAATTGAAGTGGATAAAGCCAAAGTGGAGATTATTGAGAAGTTACCACCACCCACGACTGTTAAAGGAGTCAGAAGTTTTCTTGGACATGCTGGCTTCTACAGACGATTCATCAAGGACTTCTCCAAGATTTCCAAACCTCTTTGCAACCTTCTGGAAAAAGATGCGGTGTTCAATTTTGATGACAAATGTTTGCAGGCATTCAATTTATTAAAGGAAAAGCTCATTTCTACACCAGTAATCATTGCGCCAGACTGGGAGCTTCCTTTCGAACTCATGTGTGATGCCAGCGACTTTGCAGTTGGAGGTACTTGGTCAGAGACGAGGTAAGATCTTTCATGTTATATACTATGCAAGTAGAACACTAAATGAGGCCCAAGAAATTATGCCACTACTGAGAAAGAGCTTTTAGCTGTTATCTTTGCATGTGATAAATTTAGGCCTTATCTGATAGGTTCTAAAGTGTAGTATACACTGACCATGCAGCTCTCAAGTATTTGTTTGCTAAAGCTGATGCAAAACCTAGGTTGATTAGATGGGTTTTACTACTGCAAGAATTTGATCTTGAAATTAAAGATAAAAAGGGAACTGAGAATGTAATTGCTGATCATTTGTCTAGACTTGAATCTGATAGTTTAGACATTCCCATAATGAAAGTTCCCTGATGAACAATTGCATGCAGTAGAAATCTAGATTTGCCATGGTATGCTGATATTGTGAATTATTTGGTTAGTAAGATTATCCCATATGGTTTGTCTTATCCTCAAAAGAAAAAGTTTTTGCATGATGTAAAATATTTTTGGGATGAACCATATCTGTTTAAAAATGTGCTGACCAAATAATTAGAAGATGTGTACCTGAATCTGATCAGCTAGCATTTTAGAACACTGTCATTCAAGAGAAGGGGGACACTTTGGTGTTCAAAGGACTGCAGCAAAAGTGTTATCATCTGGATTTTATTGGCCTAACTTGTTTCGTGACTGCAGGAATTTCATTATGTCATGTGCTCAATGTCAAAAGACAGGTAACATTTCTAAACGCATGAATTACCACAAAACAATATTCTGGTAATTGAGCTTTTTGATGTTTGGGGGATTGACTTTATGGGTCCTTTTCCCTCATCTTTTTCAAATAAATACATACTTGTGGCAGTTGATTACGTTTCAAAATGGGTGGAAGCTGTTGCTTTACAAACAAATGATGCCCGAGTAGTTTTGAAATTTTTGAAAAAGAAATTTTTACCAGATTTGGTGTGCCCAGAGCTATAATTAGTGATGGGGGGTCTCATTTTTGTAACAGCAATTTGAAAAACTTTTGGCAAAATATGGTGTTACACATAAAGTGACTACCCCCTATCATCCACAAAAGTGGGCAAGTTGAAGTTTCCAATAGGGAGATAAAAAGGATTTTGGAAAAAACTGTTAATGCATCAAGAAAAGATTGGTCTTCAAAATTAGATGATGCATTATGGGCTTACAGGACTGCTTTTAAAACCCCTATTGGAATGTCCCCATATGCTTGTTTTTGGTAAATCATGTCATCTTCCTGTAGAACTTGAGCACAAGGCATATTGGGCCATAAAATTTCTTAACTTTGATGAAAAAGCTGCAGGTAAAAACAGATTGCTCCAATTGAATCAGCTGGAAGAATGGAGAAATGAGGCATTTGAAAGTGCTCGTATCTATAAGGAACGAGCAAAGAAATGGCATGATAAACATCATCAAACGAGAATTTTTCCTGGACAAAAAGTTTTACTTTACAATTCTCGTTTGAAGTTGTTTCCTGGAAAATTACGGTCAAGATGGTCGGGACCGTTTGAGATTGCAAAGTTTTTCCATATGGAACGGTGAATTAAAAACTGAGGATGATCGGACTTTTAAAGTGAATGGGCAACTGCTCAAACATTATTTTGAGGGGAAAATCTTGACAGTACTACTACTGTCATGAATCTCAAAGAACCAATCAGATCAGGAAAGTCGGGCTAAGCGACTTTAAACTAAGCGCTTCTTGGGAGGCAACCCATGTCTAATTTAGATAGTTTTTTTTTTTTTTTTTTTTTTACTAACTTAGTTATTAGTGTGGCAGGTGTATTTTGTGAAAAAAAAGAAACAGGACTGAAGGTTCAAGGTGCCAGCCTTGAGCAAGCTCTGAAGAAAAAAAAAAAAAAAAGCTGGTTCAACGCCGCCACTTTAAGCCGGCGTAAAGATAAGAGCAAGAGTAGGTGGCACCACAAATAGGCCGGCAATGGAAAGGTTAAGGCCGCCGGCTTATATGCCAGCGTTTGAGTACAACATCTACACCGGCAGGGGAAGGTGAAGGCTGCCGGCTTAGTGTCGGCATATCTGCAAGATTTCTTGGTTTCTGAAAATTCCCGATCAAAGCCGGCACCTGGGATTAAAAGCTGCCAGCTTTGAGCCAGCGTATCCACTTAAGCCGGCAGTGTAAATGGATAAGCGGCCAGCTTTGTGCTCTCGGTATGTAATTTTTCTGTTTACATTGGCTGTAAGCCGCCGGCGTACATTACAGAAATGCCGGCGTAGGTCTGCAGATTGCTTATAACAGGTACGAATCCTCTCTCTCTTTCTCATTCTCTCATACTCACTCTCCCTCTCTCACTCTCAATCAACAAATTCCACTCCTCATTCATCAATCCACGGTGTTTAGTCCATCTACCAAGTAAGATCTCTATACTTAATCCTTTGTTCAAATCCATTACATTGCTTTGTGAATCTGTCGATTTGGGATTGATGACTGTCTTTGATATTGATGTCGGCTACTGATGAAATTGGTTGCTTGAATGCCATTGATATGCTGTTGTAGATAGATTTCGGTTCCATATATTGAGATTGCAAGTTGTGCTATGTTGATTCATGATTACTGTCAGATTGAAAAGTTAGGGTTCTTGAGCTATCTAGGTAGCTTTAATTTCAAATTTGGGGTTTTTTGGATATGATGTTATTGCTGTTGGATTTGTAATTCTTAATACTACCTAGTAGTTTCGATTCTTGCATTGGGCTTAAAATTGCTCGAATTGAGATTGGAATGTGAAATTGTGATCAATTTTGATAAAAATTCAGTATAGAAATGATTTTGGGACAAAAGGAAAAATTTTTGAAAATCATTTTTGTTTGAAAAATTTGAAATTCCAATGTTCAATTCTGAGCTGGCAAGCCTAAGCTGCCAGCTTTCATATTGATTTCCAAGTGTAAATGCTCCATTCAAGTTCATGATCAATAGCTCTACTAATTATATGCCTTGATATCAAAATTGTTCAAAATCATGTTTTAGGCATAAATTAGAATTGCATTAATGTTGTGCATTCCTTATTTCTAATTGAATTCAAATTATTTGCAGGAATGGCTCCAAGACAAAAGCTACAAAAGACCACTGACGCCTCTACATCAGGTTCAGAGAACCGAGATCTGCTGTCTAGCAGTATGCAAAAGATAGAAAGAAGAGACTTTGTCAAGAATGATTTTTTAAATATCCAGTATTTAGACTGGTGCCTGCTGGATGAATTTGGGATCATTGACCAGATCAGGGAGATTATTCAAGATCTAGCATGGCTCCGACTGTTTGACTTTCGAGAGCCAGCATACAAGAACTTGATGATAGAGTTCTTGTCCACAGTGAAGAACATTCCAAATAGACAGGAATCTACTTTTCAGTTCTAGGCCTTTGGGCAGATTAGAGAGGTAAAACTGAAGCAGATAGGCCACTTGATGGGACTGTATGATGATGAAGCAGAAAATAGGAATCTGCCCAACAGTTAGCCAACAGACATGACACAGGAGGCTTATTGGTTTCAGCTAGTTGGTCCTGAGAGATCAAATGAGCACTTTGTTCCCTCCAAGTCTCTGGACACATCTTTTCATGCCGTTGAGCACAAGCTGCTCCACCATATTCTTGCACACACCCTGAGTTGCAAGAAGACCAGTCATAGCAAGGTAACCACGTTCGACATGTTTTACTTATATAGCCTTATTAGAGGCTACAGGATTGACCTTGGGGTGGAGATAGCGAATTTTATATACCAGCAGGCAGAAGACACGAGGACTCGAGGCCTGTGCTGTGGAGGCTACATCACTAGACTGCTGAAAGGAATGAATATTTTTGAGCCTCCACAGGACGATGAGGTGTTTGAGTGCAAGAAAATTACATCTGCACCTTTCCGAGGCTAGGGATTATTGAAAAACCCCAGAGCAGCACAGCCACCGGTATTGGAGGAGGTCGAGCTCCAGGATATCTTTCCTGGAGATGCCCCATTTGAGATGCCATCCACATCCGCTCCTCCTCCTCCTGCAGGCACTTCATTAGCGTATGGCATGGACCAGCTTAGGCTGGATGTTGATGAGCTGAAGCGCCAGAGCCAGGAGCTCAGAGATAGTCAAGAGAAGGAAAGGAAGAAGAACAAGAAATTTAGGAAGACTATCTTTGAGACATTAAAGACGGCCATTTGCTGCATTAGCCCAGAGACAGGGTCTGGCATGAGATATCAGACTTCATCTGAGTCACATCACTCAGATAGGCTTAGTTCAGAGCATACACAGACAGCCAGCCCAGGAGACACACAGAGACATACTCCTGAGGGTAGCAGCAGACAGAGTCCAAGGCCAGAGAGCTAGAGACCCTGCTAGCTCTCAATTTGATCTTTATTGCTTTTATTTTTATTGGCATGTATATTTATTGAGTACCCAAGTTCTTATGGGTAAACTCCTTTATTATTTTTTATGCTTTTATTTTATTTTTTTGTTTTTCTTTTGTAGTGATTATAGGAAACAAGCAAAGCAAATCTCTTGCCATTCAAAATTTTGATGAAAATGAAACAAACGACTGACTTCAAGGAAGTATCCAATTCAATTTTTATTCCTTTCCTATGTTTTTATTTGTTGCAAAACAGTGAGGACACTGTTTGGTTGAAGTGTGGGGGAAGGGATAAAATTGCATGAAGTGTTGAAGTGATGAATATGATCTGTTGACTGTTGCTGTTATTGGAAAATCTCCACCTTGTATTTTTGGTTTGAAAGCAAATCATGAGGAAATTCTGCCAAAATTTTTTCAAAAATCTCTTGAAATTGGAGATAGTACAAAGCAAAGAATGAAAATCAATGAAATTGACTTGTGAAAATATCTTACTCACCTGCTGTTGTGACTGGTTTACTAAGTTAAAATTAAGTTGTAAAATCCTTAAGGAACAAGTTTACTTTATTTTTAACTTTGGAATTGGAAATTTAAGAGCTGGTCGAGTCGTTTTGTGAAAAATAAACAGGTCTACTTTTAGGAAATTTTAGTTTGTATATATTCTTTGAATTTTAACACTTAGTGAAAGAGGTAGAAGAAACTCTTAAACTTAGTGATCCTTCATAAAAATAAGTCTTTGATATTGTTATTGCATTCAAAAAGAAAGAAACAAGCATAGCCACTACTCCTCAGACTTGAAATTTTGAGTTATAAGTATCTGAACTTGAATGTTAAAGTGAGGAAGAGTTCTTAGGGGTATTTTGAAACCTAGTCACTTAGGTGATGAGCCTGGGATGTGGCAACTCAATGAACTCACTGTAATGAGAAGGGAAGAATGGCAAAAGTTCAATTCATGAGCTTTGAAAAACAAAAAGATGGAGGCAAAAACATCCCAAAAAAAATAAAATAAAATAAATGCTTGAGAAAGAAAAAAAAATGAATGCAAAATATGCAAAGGAAGGAGGCTTATAATAAAGAAGGAGAAATTCTAAGGAAAAAGTAGATACTACATGCTTTCATTTTGTGTTAATTAGAATATATATAAGCTAGAAATTTAATGAAGTTTAAATGAGTATTTTTCCTTAGTGGATTGAGTATTTGCTTTTGAATGGAATGTTCTTTGTTAAAAGTTGAGATTAAAACTTGTTTTGTTTGGATTAATTTCTAAATTTTGATTATAGTACTCTAATTACAAGAAATTGGTATGGTTAGAGCAATAGATACAAGAAAAACAAGTTCAAGAAATTGTGATTAAATTGGGAAAATTGTACTATCTATAAAGAGATTTCATTTTGTTCTTCATTTTACTTGAGGACAAGCAAAAGTTCAAGTGTGGGGGAATTGATAAGATCATATTTTATACAATTTGTTGATGTTTACAAGAGCTAGAATGGATACTTCTTTTGATTGAATTTTATGTTTTAGGACTAATTTGGACAAAGAAATCAAAACAAGAGAATTTGAATCAAAAATAGGAAAAATTGAAGTCAAGGCCGGCATTTCTACATTCAAAGCCGCTAGCGTTCAGATGGCGTAAAACTCAAGGCCGCTGCAGTACTGCCAGCTTTGCCGAGCATATGTCTCTACTACATTGTAAGCCGCCTCAAAGCTGCCGACGTAGAAGATGAAGAAGCCAGCGTACTTGAAGGCCGGCAGCTCAGAATTGGAAAGTCACCAGCGCACAAGGAGTTACAGCATACACCGGCTCCTAAGCCGCCGGCGTAGGATCCATAACTGCCGGCGTACGAAGTGAAACAGCGAAGTTCATTTAATTTTTTGCACGAAATTTTTCCTATAAATAGGGGGTCTTCTCCTCACTTTCAAAACAACCCCAAATAGCTCTAAATCATACTACAATACATAGATTAGAATTAAGCATTCCATAGAGATTTTTGAAGAGAAATTGAAGTTGTTCAAGAATTTATAAGTGAAGCTTTGATATATTGAATTGGTGATATCTGATCTTTTTCCTTCTATGCAATTCATATATTTGAATATTTTGATCATAATGAAATCATTTGCAATTTCTTATCTGATTGTTGAATCATCATCCATGAGTAGCTAAATTCTTTTGTGGAAGTTGATGAAGCTTTAAACATGCTAAAATGATCTTTGAATGCATGTTATAAGATAGTTAGAATCATGAGATATTATTGAGTTCGATTATTCATCATACCTTTGGTGTATAAGAATTCTAATAACTCGGAAGGGAAATTAGGGTTCATATGAATTCATAAATTGAGATTAAATTACAATTGCAGAAGCGGCGGAGTTTAATCTAGTTTAGAAATTGTCCATGAATATTAATGCAATGTTTTATATTGATTTCTCACTAAGGAATTAGGGGATGTTAATATAAAGTATTAGTCAATTATAGAATCGGAAGGTTTATAATTGTAATTTTGATTCCACTAATAATTTATTTAGCGGAAGCTATTGAATTTTTTTTGTGGTTTAAAAGGTTTTTAAACTCTGTTTTTAAATCTTGACAATTTCTTATGAATATCCATGAATCTAATTATCATTATAACATGACTTCAAGTTGATTAGCAATAGTTTAAAGTGGATTATGCTCCTTCCCACATTTTTCTAATATATCACTCTCTTCAAAAACTCATTGCATTCATATAGATACTTAATTAGATAATTTAGTTTAATCTTAATCTAATCATTTGAAAAGATCAATTGCCTAGATATTAGTATTAGTTGATAACTGTCTGGTAGTTAATAGATCTCCGTAGGATTGACACTTGACTCATGCTATATTACAATAGAAGGCCCAGTACGCTTGCTGGAATAGATGCTTTGAAAATTCACTACTAATTATAGCACTTCAATCCACCAGTTATTCGCTCTCCCAATCAATAAGTAGGAGGCATACTCCACCTTCTTATGTTCTGGAATATCTAAGGCATCAACGTCTTCTCAACCTCCTCCATCTATAGTTAAGCCTCCAAAGGCCTAGGCGTAGGCTCAAACTTGTAGATTAGATCCACAAACATGTTCAAGCTCAAGACATCAGCATGCCTAGCTCCATTACCCCCATTACCATTTAACCTCTGGGTCTCTTGTCTCCAAACATCAGCATTAGCCTGAATCACCTGCATGTCATTCCTCATGTTCTGCTGCTGGTGAGTAACTACTCCCAGAAGAGTATTGACAGCTTACATTAACTGGGCAACATCAACTGGCACCTATTGTCCTACAGGTGGAATCGGTGGTAGCCGGGGTAAATCCTTCGGCACTGGATTCAGAGATGGCTGGTTTTCTGGTGATTGTTCCTCCTGACTAGTCCTAGAGGAACCAGCATTAGGGGCTCTTCTTCGTAGAGGCATTCTAACATAAAAAAACATACTACATAAGATAAAAGGTAAATCTAACTTAAAGATTAAACTCTCTATATATAACTACTAGGTAAACAAGACTAAGCTAGGTAAACAACACTTATTATTGCTACCCCACTCATGAATGCTTACTGTCCTAAGGAGTTCATAACCTATATCTATCAAGATCAAAACCTATAGCTCTGATACCAAATAAGCTGTAACACCCTAAATTGAAGGCATTACAACTCCCTACGTATCCTTCTCTTATTAATAACATGCCAAGGCTATAAAACGCTATACCATAATTATATCAAATATAATCACCAAAACTCACTCATGGTTTCCTTTAAAACATATCATGAAATAATCTCTTTGAAAACATAAACTAACAAAAATCCGAAACTACATGTCATCAAAACAATTAAAACCTAACAAACTAGTCTCATAAAGTTTCCAACAACTAATAACATTCAAACTTAAAATCCATAAAAGCCTTCCACATCTCTTCCCTATATCCAACTCTCAAGATCTATGAATCCTTAGCTGGATAGTTAAGTCCACTATCACCATCCCCATGATCTATATATAGATCATATCCTGAGAGATCACAAACAACATCATCTTCACCTATACATAAAAAATAAAGGAATTAGCGAAAACGCCTAGTACGTCATACCACAAGCAAACACAAATGATCATGCAACATATAAATAGCACAAACGATCCCAAACTAATGTAGTAACAACAACAATTTATTATCTTTGATTAGTGAAGCAAACAGCATAGTTTAGAACCATACGCATCTAGTTCTAAACCCGAAATAACTTATGACCCCGATTAACAAACCTTTGTATAAAATACTTAATATACTTATATTGATGTTGGGTACTCCCCATACTTTGTTGTGTACCACCGTAAGGTCTGACACGACTCCTAATCTACCAGAATCATCACTATGCATGAGTCCACTAGGGATACCCTTACACATAGATTATAAGGATGCCTTGTTGGTATCACACTCTGCGTGGTCTTTACTAACTAAAGCCAAAAACAAGCAAAAAATTTTTCAATTATAGTTCGGATAGAATTTAATCAATTTATTTTTCTAATCTTACACACAAAAATAGCAAGTAAGGTAAGGTCATACTTGTTTCGTTTCCAAAACTCCAAAATCCACAAATCCATTAAAAAGACTACAAACCCTAATTTCGTCGGAAACTTGATCATCAATATATCTCAAATCAAAATCTAATTTCACATTCATAATTAAACTCTAATCCTCAATACACAATTTCAAAACATAAGATTTATAATATTAGATCTACGCATCTATCTTCTAAGATCACCAAACCATGAAACCCTAAAACGCAGATTTCTTTAAATTCCTCAAAAACCCTAAAATCATCAATTAGAAATAGTACAACTATCATAAAAGATTCCATCTTTTAACATAGCAAAGATTGAAAGGATTCAACACTTACCCAAAAATTTAGATTTCACACTTTTTTGACCGTAAAAACCAAAATCTTCAATCACAACTTAGGGTTGGTCTCCACCGAAATCGTCTCTAGCAACTTGATTCCTCAAAGTCAATATGAAACAATCTTTAGAAAAAAACATCTAATCATAAACTCAACTAAAAGAGTTTTGAGAGGGATTCTTACCTAGATCTTGCCTTAAGTTGAGCTATGTAGAGAGAACTAAAGACCTTAGGTATTATATAAGACTTAAGAAATCCTAGCACAAAGGATGGATGTTTACTTCGTAAAATTATAAGCTGGAAACAAAGTTGGTAGCTCAGGAGTGGCTTGAACTTGAATCAAGGAATAGAACCACATAACTTGGCACAAAGCCGACGGCCTTCCCCTTCTACGCCGGCGACCTTGACACTTATGCTGGCGGCTTAAGTCCGGTGTTTGTTATACATAGCCATCTTTCACAATTTTGCTTAAAAACTTTCCGAAGCTCTAAAGCTCATGTAAAGCCAGTGGTGCTCCACAAAAGCTAGCGACCTTTCCTCCAAAGCTAGCAGCTTTAAAGCCAGCCTAAGTCCTCAACTTTCACGTTCTTCGTGAACAACTTCTTCGGGTTCAAAATTAACGGTCATATGATAAAATTAACCTCTTAAAAAAATCTTATTTTATAGTAATACCTTTCATGATGATTAATTTATTTGTATATTACAGTGTGCCTATTTGGATACATTGTAGTGAAATGAGTAATTTGATCCTGACGAGGGTGGAGTAAATTCGATCATCATTTATCCAAGTTAGGTGCAAATATATTGATTTCCATACCTGGATAATGAAGATTTTTGTCAAACTTTATTGGGTGAGAACAAATCTTATGGTCTGTTTTTAATCTATATTTGTATCTTTTACAAAATGATATGTGTAAATATGTTTGATTTCCATCTATATTTTATCTATTTGATCTTTTGATGAGAACTGTGAACTTTTTTTTATCTATATGTATTTCTTGATAAATAATTTGTTAGAAAAAAGTTTGAAAAAAGTATCTGTATCTGCTGGAAAAAGCCAAATAAACAGACCCTAAATATTGACTTGTGAATCGGATTTGAATCTCGTGAAGGTGATCTAAAGCTCCTGAAATGGATCAGAAGATGGGTACATATAAATTTATCAAAGGAGAAGAACTTTAAAAAAATCATCTTCTTTTCCAGAGAGACTTGACATTCTCTCTCTGGAAGACCACCACTTTCTCTCTCCTATTTCTCTCACTCACTAAGTAGGAGCTCGACCAAAACTCAAATTGGATGGCTCACCCATCCGCCATATCAATCACATCGATGCTAAACTCAGAAATGTTGGCGTTGCCCCCACCACTTTCACACCAACATCCATCACCAAGCTCGCACTCGACCAACTGAATCTAGACAACGAAACCACCTTCAACCCATGACCCGGACATGCAACTCCTTAAAACACCTCAATACCGAAATCCAACAAGCTTGGCTACTACAAACCGAGCCATCAAACCCTCGAACGCTGAACAACCATTTAACCTTGTCTCCGATCCCCATTTGCCTTTGCCATTGATGAAAGAAATCCAAACCCGGACCAGAACCTACACCACCATCCTCCCTCACCGAGTGTTAACTCATCCAGACCAAAACAGAACCAAGTCAACGACCGCGAACGTTGACTGTCCTTACCAAGCCTCACCACCATAACTCAAATGGAGCATTCGAGAACCACCTTCATCTCCAACACAGCATCGAAACTACATCATATCCGTAGAATCAAAGAAGCTGAGTAGACCCACTGCTCAATTTCATCTATACTAGCAAACTCGGTCATGGTCAAAAGAATTTTGTTTTTTTTTTTACTAACTATTTAGTGAGAAACGATAAGAAAGGAGAAAAAAGATCTTTACCATCATTGAATTTTGTTGTGATTCTTGCAGAATTGAGATTTTCTAGTTGATGGAATAGAAAGAAACTATTGGACATCAGAAGAATGAGATAGAAAGATAGTTGTTTTAAGGACTTAATCCGAAAATGCCTTATTTTTCAAACATATTTCGTATATGATTAACTAAAAACACATTCAGTGCATGCGTCCGAAAATTAATACTAAAAACGCACCCATTGAATGTGTTCGCGTCGATATTATTATTTTTTTGGTAAAATGAAGTCTGATGCATTTATTGAATGCACTCATCAGTTTTTTTTTTATTTAATTAATCTAACGCATTTAGTGAATGAATCCATTTTATTTTTTTTATTTTTTAAATTAACCTAGATACATTCATTGAATGTGTCCGAGACCAATCCCTAGGCAACTTGCACATTAGAGCTGCCATTCACACACTTACTCAACTAAGTCACACTCACATTTGCTTTCTCGGTCTAAGGAATTCTCTAGCTCGTTTTTGTCCAAAATCGCTTACACAAGTTCATTCAAGGAGTCCATTACATCATCTTCAAGTAAAATCAAAGTCAATTTTTTCTAGTTGTTGGTTAATTTTTCAATTTTTTAAAACATTACAATATGAAACTCTAAAATTGGAAATAGGGTAGATTTCCATGTTTAGTTGATAATGCATGCTCTTTGGTGTTGATTTGCATTTGTTAAGCTATGTTATGACAATTTTGTAAGCTTACACGAGTTGATGCTTATATATGCTTGATAAGTGTTCGATAAAACGTCTATATGGGCGTATTGGCGTATAGGCTTGAATATGGGGGATTTTATTCGTTTTATTGTGTATGCTCATGGAAATATTGTGGCAAAAAAATATGGTCCAGAGTATGAGCTCTAACCAGAGAGGTCTGGATGAGAACTAATGCTGACTATACTCATTTCTTGAGCGAGATATATGGTAGTATCAGGTAGATCCGAGTATAAGAGGCGTCTAAATAGTCGATAGACACCCTCATTACATGCTAAATGGGCCATCATTCATGCTACTCTCTATTATAGATGATGGGGGTATTGAAGACTTGATTGACCAGGCTAAGGAACTTGGTCCATGTCTATTGCAAGAGCTATATGTACAAGTACAATGACAGTCTAGTGTTCAAACTAGGTCCATGCCATCTCACTTGGAATAAGTTGAGGTTTCACACTTGGAAGACTAGCAGAACATATCAACACATCCTATTTGGTGGGGTCGATGTATCCAACCAAACTTTGCACCAGCAAGGTGTGATGTATCATTCTCCTATGAACTTTGAAGAGTATGAGCTAACGTCCATGGAAGAAGGAATGGTGGAACTTGAAAGAAGAATTGAATAAGAAGTTACTCCAATTCTAAATCCTAAGATTAGGGATGAAAATTGGGATGGTTAGTATTATGTCGATGAGAATGGAGATCTAATAGAAGATGAACAAAGTGACAGTGAAGATGATGACACAGGCGAATAGATTAGTGAATATCATGACAATGTTGTGATTAGGATAACAACACAATAACCCTCTAGTTCAACCGAAACTCCCCCAAGTAATGATGCATCTTAGGCGGTGTTAGGGATAAAGTACCTTTTTCAATATCGATAGTAGTAATGGATACATAACTTTTGAGAACAACTTGAATATAATAAGTAGAAATATATCAAACCCGGATGATTTTAACAAAGGTATTATGTTCAACACCAAAATAGATCTTATTAACCATGTGAAAACATTTCATGTGAAGCGACACTGTAACTTTTGGGTGGATGGATTAGCTAAAACTCTATGGTTGGCATATTGTATCAAATAAGATGAAGGGTGTAGAGGGAGATTGTGTGCTTGCAAGAAGAAGTTGGAGGGTCTCTTTTTCATCATTAGATTGGAAGGACCTTACACATGTCTTCACCCTATGGTGGGTCAAGAGCAATGTCTGACAAATTCTAATGTCTTGGCCAGAGAGTTCTTGGCAATGATTAGGAATGATGTGGATGTAAAAACAAGAGCACTATAGGGACATGCACAAGATTTATTTAGATACCAGATATTGTGACAGAGAGTGTGGGAAGGGAAGAGGAGAGTGATCGCCATAATATTTGGAGACTAGGAGAAAGCATACAATAAGCTCCCGAAACTATTATATGCAATGAAAGCCACCAATTTTGGAACACAAGTAAAGTGGGGAAGGACTAGATCCAAAAAGCCTAGTAAATCAATCCTTAAATGATTATTCTAAATATTTGGACCTTGTGTGGAAGCCTTCAAGTACTGTCAACCTGTCGTATTTGTGGATGGAATATTTTTCTTTGAGAAATATAAACACGTGCTAATAGTTGCATGTGGGGTGGATGGCGACAATAGGATTGTTTCCTTGGCGTGTTGTTTGGCTCCAACAGAAATAATGGAGTCATGGAGCTCAGCTGCTCATTCCTACTTTGTTGTATGTTTAACACTAATAGTTTTTTTTTTTCTATTAAATAGATTGCTTATTCCATATAAACAAAGTAACCGATGTTAGTAAGTAGTAAAAATTAAAAATAATTATAAGAAGTTTTATTAGATTTTAAATTGTAATAAAATTGGATTTTTATATAATGTTCGGCGTCAAATTTGATGTTTTTACGAGTAATTTTTTTTATTTAACTAATTGTTTTTTTAAGACCATATAATCTGTAATGTCCCGATGTGTACATATTTGAGTCGAGATAAATACGTACATCATGGCAAACAACACCATCAACATCATCTGATCATCACAAACCTCCATAGAATCTCCCGTCAACCTCTTCGTTTCCTCCGTACATAACTCCACTACAAAACCCTCTAATACTTCCCTACTCTTCTCTCATGTACACTCTTCTTCCAAAAGTCTCATAAACCATATCTCGTTCTTTTCCACTAGTTGGACATGGCATCATCATTCTCCCTTCAATCTTCCAAGGCCATTGCACTTCTCGACTCATCGAATTCAAACCGAACTCGATGCCGAATAAGGTAAGATCGACCAGAGCAGGATCAACTAAGGGGAAAAAAGAAAAAAAGAAGACCATCTGAATAGTCAAACTAAGGGGTGATCGACCTAAGTTGACCGTCTAGATTAAAGCCGCTGTTGACCAATCTTGAGGCCCTAATTGGGCACCCAGCTGTTTTCAATACTTTAGGTTATTTTTACTTTATTTTTTAGTCTATCTTTAAAGTCTCTTTATATTACTTTTTCATTTTTTTTTAAATTTATTTTAATTGGTTTCCTCTTCTATGTTTAGTGAGTCCTAATTCTTAGTTTAAATATAAGTATGCCAGTCATGTCATTACTCATTAGTGAGGGAATGTAGCTATTATCCTTTTCTAGCATTGAAACTTATGCCTAGAGGCTGAATTAGATCTTTTCACTTATATTTTCTTAATTTTCTTAATTTACAATTCGATGCTTGATATTATATGAAATTTAAAATATCTTTTTATGCAATCTATTTAAATGTAATCTCAATCATTGCTATGTGTGATACCATCTTTATCGAGTAAATTGAGAAAAATTAAGGAAAAGTAAATGTAGAGTACTGAAATTTGAGATTATGGAAGATAAAAAGTGCGAAGTTTAGAAAAAGAGCAGTGGAAAGGTCATTTCATGGTCTGTGAAACAAATGTCACGTATGATGGATGCAGTGTATTTACACCAGTCGGGACGTATAAATTCTGCTGATCATGGGACAATGTAGATGAAATATATAATTTTATTTGGTTTTAGTTTTATCATGTTGGTTTCGTAATTTACTATATTTTAGCAGATGGTGATTAATAGTATCAATATCAAGTAATGATCATACTTCAATTTAAGATATTATTAATAAACGAAACACTAACAATAGTATTATAATTTTAATGCCTGCATGTCTTTTGGTTAAATTATATTACCGTTTGCCAAAAATTATCTATTATTAAAGCCTAGAAATAGCATTGAGGATTGTGTAACTAAGGAACAGTTCATGTGTATTATTGAACTGGCAGTTCATTCATTTGAAGTTCTAAATTTGCATGTTGTATTGACAACTAATTATACTGAAGACATTTTAGTCGAGTGGCCAAATAAAGTCTTGATTTTCTGATTCTGTTCATGTAAACATTTAGCAGTGAACTGAAATTGGTGGCAGGTACTAGCATGTCATAAAGCCCAAGTTTTTTAGCATTACAATCATTCTATAGGTTTAAGTTTATAGATATCCTATAGAATTTTTATATTTATTTTAAATTCTTGATCCACTAGTCCTGAATACCATGTTGAGTTTAACACCAATATCGTTTGATCTAACAATTAAGGTTATAGTCAAGTGTGTTTTTTAGACTATTTGTATACTAGAGAATTGACTTTATTGGTTGTGATAAGGAAATGAGAAGATGCAATTTGTTGAGATTATTTGATTTAGAAGTTCATGATAATTTGGCTTATTGCAAATCGTTCCTTGGAATAATTTCACTTAAAGTGGCAAAATTTATTGCAACGATTGGGCCAATGCGAAGGTAGAACCTTTAGAGTGAGTGTACTTGTCAATGAGGTATGCGGTTTAATTCTTTACTGCAATATAGCTCATTCCCTTCCTTATGAATGTACTTTTCATAGAAGTGCTTCTATTTTGGTTTTATCAAACTAAACACCCCTGAAATTCAAAAAGGAAAGAACACGTACCTCTACTACAACTGCCCAAAGAAAGATAGAAACAACATCAGCCAGAAAGGAGACTCGAATTCTTGATGCATCCTCCATTGAATTATTCATGAATCAAGTGGCAGACCTTATTGAGTATGTACAGTCGCAATCTCTATATATAAAATAGCACATGTGATAAACTTTCTGCACATTAATGCTTATATGCTGGATGCTAAGTAATAAGTATAAACACCCATACTGTATAGTTCTACAAGTTTAAACTTCTATATCAGTGGTTATGGAGTTGATTTTGACATTGTACTAAAGCAAGTGGCTCTGAATTTACATCTTTATATTTCAGTTTTACTCCCATCTATTTAAGTTGTGTGCTTGAACCAGGATTGGCTTTGGATCTGATTATACACCAAAATTTCACTTATTTTAGGATTTTATTATATTTTAAGCTACTTGGTTTTTCTATACAATTTTGTAGGCTAGTTGAGGCAAGGGACATTGTCGAACTGCACCTAAAGTAGTCAGACTGTGAAGTGGCTATAAGGAAAAAGGATGCTATGCAGCCGGTGCTGGTTCCTGCTCTTATTATTACTTTAATGATGCAAACTTTGTCTTATGGAATGCTTCCTCCATCACTAGCCCCACTAGTTCAGTCTACAACTCCTACTCCTTCTTCTCCCATTGCTTCGGCACCTGCTTCTACACTAACTACACCTTCAACAAAGCCAAGCACATCATCACATCCACCATTAAAGAGCCCTACGGCTGGAACTTTCTATCAATCTCCTACACTAGGAGCCCCACCATCTGTGAAGGTAAATGTATATAAAGCTTATCAAGGTAGAGCGAAAGCAATTCATTAGTATTTGGTGCTACTTACATTGGTGAGTGTTTGCTAATTGTCAATTATATTCTAACACTCGACATTGGAAGTGAGTGGTTTTTGGAAGGGGGAAAAAAGATGAGTACTTTTCAAAAGCTGCCATGAATAACATATTATTATGTTCTTGTTAGTGCCAATGATGCATTTCTTGAGTCATAGAGGCTTTGGCTTCCTAAAATAAGAAATATTTTGAAGTTTTGATGACAATTTTTTCATCAATCTTACATGAAAGTTTCTATCTGTTGCTTTGCAAGTTTTTTCTTAAGAAATTATCGTTTCTTATGTAAATCAAGTTGGAGACAAGGTTCAAAAAGGCCAAGTAGTCTGCATCATTAAAGCAATGAAATTGATGAATGAGATTGAAGTGAGTGTCTTTATTCTAGTATCATCATCTTTTATACTTGTATACATGATAATCCTTTGTTTTTATGAGAAGTTTGAAACCTTTCTTTTTTTATTTTGTTTTGAGTTGGAACAAGAGAGAAATCTAATCTTCATGCATGTTGGCAAATAACCTGTATTTGAAAAGCTTAATAAATGGATAAATCATAAATGTGATATCAAAATTCTCGTTCATTATGATTGTGCATTTATATGGTTCATGTTGGTATGTTTCTTATAAGATAAAGAGGGAACATGACCAACAATCATGGTAGAACAAGGTGCTGCTTCTTCCTTCACCCTCCAACCACCCCCTAAGAAACAAAGAACACAAAGGTTTCAAAAAAATTTAAATTTAAATTGAAAAATATAGGGAAAGGTCTATTTCCATCATTGTCTTTGATACTACTTAAAGTAAGATAATTATGACTTTCAAAAGAGAGTCGTCATTTCGGCGTAAGGACTATAATAATGATTCAATTAAATCATCGAAAGGTGTTGCCAGAGTTAAATATTTCTAGGACAATCCAACATTTGCTCCTATCTCTAGCTCATTAGCCGGTAAATCTAAAGAAGATTGCATGTGTCCTGTTTTCTTGTGTATATGGAAATACTATATTTTGCTTATGGTTGTAGCAAAGGCTTTCTCGGTAACATTTGATTTTCTTGTATATATTAGGCTTATCAATCTCGAACTGTAGTTGAGATTTTGCCTGAAGATGCAAAACCAATTAGTGTCGATGCCATAAGTCTCATTTTCTTATGCATTTATGTGTTCATGTTGTTATTTATCAATATGAATATTTGATGGTATTTTTGTTGACTTGACTGTCATTAATTTGTCATTGACTTAACTGTTTTTGTTTTGCTAAAATTAAGGAATTAGGATCATTTAATGTATTACCATTTTAGGCATAACTCGTGTAAAATAGTTATTTCTTTCCTTTGTTAGCACTTTTATATAGCCTATAAAACATACATATATTCAACAATGAAATATATGAAAAGAGAGTACCCTTTCTATATGGTATCGGAGCATTTGATCGTAGGACTTGCGTGGCTTTTTTTTTCCCGTGAATTAACTAAAAGATCCCAAAAAAAAAAAAGAAAACAAACACGAGAGGTATAGAAGTAGGGATAGATTTCTACAAATTTGAGAATGGGAGATTAGACCCCTTCAACACAAAGCTCCCAAACGAATTCATCAATACTTGTAGACTTAACATCTAGAATATCAAATGTATGGAATCAAACACCAGCTACAACAAATTGTTCTTTTGTACAAAACGAATCAGGTAAGAGCAATTGGATTGTTGATTCGGGAGCACGTGATCACATGACATTCGACCCACAAGATTTTTCTAAAACAACTCAACCAAGACGGACATATATCACTAATGCAAATGGTGTAAAATACCCTGTTATGGGACCTAGAAAAGTAACACTTTCATCCTCACTCTCCTTATCAAATACTTTACTTGTTTTAGTACTTTCAAATAGCTTGTCATCTATCGGACAACTTACTGAAGAATTGAACTATTATGTATTAATCTATCCTAAATTTTGCTTGTTCCAAGATATTCTCACCAAGGAGATTATTGGTCGTGGTACTAAAAGAGGGGGGCTGTATGATGTGATCTTAGAAGCATCAAATTTAAATCCGACCAATATCAAGTCCAAACCTTTGCTTCAAGGGATTGGAGATTCAATAGCTGGAGTTTCAATGCTGAAAACCCGAGTCAAGTAAACCAAAGATGTTTACAAAATAGTTTGGGACTCGAAAGATTGAAGTTGTGGAGCTGCTATACAGTACACCGTTGGCCTTCATTGATTAATCTATCGACCTCCATTATAATTTGATGACTTTTGGAATTTCTTTTGTCGGTTTTCAAATTTCTTTATATTTATTGATGTAGGATTAATTATAATTATGTTTTTCAGTTACGTTATCAGTTATGTAACTACCACAATTCTATTTTCAGTTACGATTATGTAACTACCTTGTAATTGCCTTTAGATAAAGGCTAGTAAACACTCAATGTAATAATTAGATAATGGGATCATTTCTATCAATGAAATTGAAAGTTTTCTCTCTTAAGTTCTTTGATGAACTTGTATTGAACTTATCGGGAGTTTCCTGTGGCGTTCAACCCTCGACTTATCAATCGGTTTGCCATCACTAATTGTGGCATCTTTGACTATACCAAGGTTCCTACTTCGTTATAAGTGGCAGATCACGGTTTCCACCAGAATTCTTAGACAGTCCTTAGATTCGAATTCCATTGTCAATCATTGGGTCTTAGGTTTCATATACCTAGGGTTCTCATTTCGCATCACTGTATTACGTGGATGATCTCAATGTTGGTCAAGCTAACAACATCCGTCGACAGTGTGAAAAAGAATGAGAAATTTGGTTGTGGCATCTTCGGTTAGGACATCCATTGTACTGTAATTTAGATGACACAAAGCTAAAATGTAAAAGTTGCATCTAGCTAAAAGTCATTGAGTTTCCTACCTAATAAATTTAAAAAGGTATGATACACCATTTATGTTGATTCACTCTGATGTTTGGGACCAGCACCCATTTCAAATTCTTTAGGAATCAGATGGTTTGTGATTTTGGTTTATGATTGTACACGTATGACGTGGCTCTACTTCATGAAAAGTAAAAATGAGGTTGCTGGAATTTTTCGCTCTTTCCATACTATGATTAAGACCCAATTTTCTACTGAACTTCGAGACCTTCATCCTAATGATGGAGGAGAATACAACAATAAAGAGTTGCAGGAATATTTTCAAATGTATGGATTGTACCACGAAACAACATGCTCTCAAACTCCATAGTAGAACGATGTTATAGAGAGAAAGAATAGACATATTTTAGAAATGGCTCGGTTTATTTTAATAACAGCTAATGCACCTCAAAGGTATTGGACAGATGCAGTTCCAACTGTAGTTTACTTGATGAATCGAATGCCGTCTAGAGTGTTAAACTTTAAGACCCCATTACAATCTCTTGCTCATTATGTACCTTTATCGTCCGTCCTTATACTTCCACTAAGAATATTTGGATGTGTGGCTTATGTCCATCTTCACAAGAATCAAAGGACCAAACTTGATCTATGTGCAGTTCGTTGCATATTTTTGGGCTATGCACAATATAAAAAGGGATACTGATGCTATGATCCTACAACAAGGCAAATGCATATAACAGTGGATGCTACATTTCTAGAAACTGAATATTACTTTCAAGAGCTAAATTCACATTATTCTCTTCATGGGGAGCTTATTGAAGAGAACAATATGAATTGTATTTGTCGGGAGAAATGACCATGTTTTCAAGACACAAATGAGCAAATGACTTAGAGTTGAAAATATGCTTCTAGTAAAGAAATATAAGAAGACAAGAAATAACGTGAAAGATGGGCAATAAGGAGCAAATGAAGAGGTAAAGACTCAACATGGCATAAAAAAATGGGCAAGAAGGAGGAGATGAAGAGGTGGAAACTCAACAAGGACAAGAACAACCCCAATCCCCTCTTAACTCATTATCAACTGACCAAACTCCAGAAAAAAAGGTTGTCACACTTGCAATTCTATATCGAATCGCTAAGGGGTAAGTAGAATCGGAACGTAAATCCGAAATGTAGAAACGTAAGTTTCTACAACCTTTTCAAAATAGCTTTGAAAAATTATAAAATTGCTTATAGAAGACGTAGAAAACTAAGAACACATAATAGATAAAAAAAATATAAAGAAATTAAGTTTTTTTTTCATAATAACTTTTAATCCATCATATTACATGTATAAAAAAGAGCGAATTGAGTCAAAATTAATTTATATTCTATTTTTTTTTTAAATAAGTGATAAATTGAAGGAGAATCAAATTTTCAACTTATTAAATGCTTAATTATATAAATGAAATAAATAAATTTTCTTATGAATTTCATAGTTATAACTTAAGTTGAATGAATTTTATAAACGTACAATAGGAGTTTTCGAGAGAGGGAGGAAAAAGGATAGCGAGAGTGTGTGGAAACCAAATAGAAACAAAAATAAGAGAGATACGCTATCCTAATTCCTAATAATTGATGAGATTGTAAACATACTGTAGTATTTTTTATATTTTAGCTTATTCAACTTGAATAGGTAGAATTGGTAAATTCAATTAAAATCATAAGATTCTACTGTATTTACAAGTAGACTTGGTTGAAATCATAAGATTCTATCAAAAAAAGATTCTACCCACAAGTCAACTTGGAAGGACCTCCTAAAATCGTAAACTCATAGAATCATTAGGGTAAAATTGCAATTTTGAGAACTACGATTGAGAATAATCCTAAGGTACAATTCTTAATCCCTCTTCTAATAATGATGAAGATACTCTTGTTGAATATAAATTACCTCCTAGGTATAATAGAGGAAAGCCACTAAATCGATATTCCCTAGACTATAGCAAGGAAAGAATTAAATATCCAATTGCCAATTATGTTAGCACTAAGAAAATGTCACAGCCACTCATTGTGCATAAGCTATCATCTAAGCACATCCTAAATACAATTCAAGAGGCTTTGAATGACCTTAGATGGACCCATGCAATAAGCGAAGAAATGGGAGCACTACAAATGAATAATATATGGGAGCTCACAACACTATCACAAGAAAGAAAACAGCAAGATGTAATTGGGTGTTTTCTATTAAATATAAGGTAGATGGAACCGTAGATCGATACAAGGCAAGGCTCGTCGCAAAAGGATACACACAATCTGTCATGCCCCAAGGGGTATCCTAAACGTGACAGTTTTTCGTACACAATACTAAAGCCAAAGAATGACTATCTTAGTCACGCAAAGGCTTTCATATCATGTATAAGGCGAACATCACAACCAATGGCACATATCGGAGTAGCATAATTTACATTGATAACGATCAAGTAACAAGACAAAGAGAATACTTATCATGAAACATAAACATGGTTGATTACAATTCTTAAGGGCATACCCCACCATTGTCTTCAAGTCAATATAAATACACTTCTTAGAAATTCCCAAAACACTAACATAGCATACATTACATATAAGGAATTATACAAAGTAACTTCATCTAATATTCCCACTGCCTTCATAAAAGTTTAACATTCGTCCATGACTTCCTTGATTTCATGATCTTCGATTAAAGCCACGGGTATACTTGTTCAACAAAATCTATGGGGGTATAAGCTTACAACTTGCTTAGTGAGGTATTCATTTTCATTCGCACCATGATTTCAAACAAGTTCATTTAAATTTTCACGCTTATGCTATGCATACAATACAACAATCATGTGATTACACAAATATATATAGTTATCCGGAAACCATATATAGAATGGATTTACCCCTCCGTATCGAAGGTTAGGGAATTGTTGATGAAGATCCTCGACATTCTACTGCTAGTCCCCAAGCCCCCACTTAAAGCATTTGGTTGGCTCGGCTCCGAACCTAGAGTCGCATTCTCGGGCGATTTGGATTCTCTAGGAAGGAACATGGCCCGTGTTCTAGCACAACAACAACCAATCCAACTCTAGGTGTAGGAGTAGCAGCCTTCCGAAAGAAATGTGACTCGATGGATTTTATGCATGAGCATTGTATTTTTCTTAAGCCAAAATTTATTAAGGTTTATTAGGGGGGAATCAATCAATTTAGCAAATAATAAGCAGTCATACAAGTAAGTAAACAAAACACTTAAACAGACAGTTTGAAGTTGCGATGTTCTTAATTCTCATTTCACACATAAGCATAGAATCACATATATACATATCCCCGGATTCCCTATACATATCCACTTTTATTGTTTCTTAGTATACTAATGCCACTACTTTACAAGCACAAACAAGGTAACGAAATTAAGAGGAATAACTCACTCGTCCATTTCGCAATCTTCTTAGTCATAGTAATTCTCAAGAAGGGAAATCTCATATTCTGCATCACCTAGACAAAGGAAATATCCGAGATGAGTATTTCGTAGAAATTCTACTTAAACATTCTAATTCTATTTTACTATGTTCGTCAAAAATCGCGTAGAATGAAATTTCAATTTAAAATGGCATAACTTGCTCATTTTAACTCGGAATTTCATGTATAACATACCATTTTCTACCTATTCGAAAAGATCTATCTATTTCTAAGGTTATTTTTGTCATATAAGGTCGTTTGGGTTCCAAAACCATATGGTATAGATTCATCACGAAATTTATAGTTTTCAAAACATAAATTTGCAAACTTTTCCTTATCCAAAAATACTTGTACAAAAAATGTAGATAGTAGTATAGTTGAATAAAAAATCTTTTGAATATATATATAGACTCATGTTGCATGCAAGATTCTAATGGTGTTGTCTCAACAATTATATTTCGTAAAACAATTTCTTGTGGTGTTGAAGACTTGTATCTTAACAATTTTTTTCTTAAGTGTTTTGAACGAATTTCAAAATCTCTTGAGTTATTATAAGTATCTTCTTATAATAAATTTTCTCTTTGCTTTGATCTTTTACAAATTTTACTTTTAGTGATAAAAGAATGAAGTTTTCAAGAGTTTTATTAAGTTGTTGCTCACTTATAATAATTTGAGTTGTGTATATTTTCTTTTGAAGAAATGACTTTGATTTTCATTTTTCAACTTCTTTAAAAATAAATTTTATTTCTAAAACTTGGTCGTTTAATTCTTTGACCAATTTTACTTGGAAAGAAATCATGTTTTAATATTTTCTTAAGTTTTTGATAATATCTATTATTTTTTAAACCTCTACTGTTAAAATGAGTTTATTATTTAAAAACCTTGGCAAGCTTTTATTTTTCTAAGTGAGTTTATAATTTAGTGAGTTGATTTTATCTCAACTTATAAAACTATGTTTAGTTATTACTTTTGGTAAAAATTCCTAGAAGTAAGCTTTTTGAGAAAAGTTTATTTATCAAATAATTCTTATTACTGAGTTTTAATAAATTTTATGTGACTTATCATAATAAAAAAAAAATGTTTATTTTGTTAGTTAACCTCTTTGAGAAAATCATCTTTATTGTTATCTAGGAAAATCTTTGTGAGTTTGAAAAGAAGGTGAAAAAGAAAAATTTTCCTATGGATGTGATACAAAGTCTTGATTTGGTGACAAATATATATATATAAGAAAGGTTGGTTTCATTTCCTTTATTAAAGAAAATTCTACTTTAGATTTTTATTTAGACAATATTATTATGATTATGCACGTACATGAGCATGTAAAATAATAAGAATATAAGAAAGATACTAGAAGCAAATAATAATAAGCAAGATAATAAAAATATCAAGTATTGGGAACCTTAGCTTCATTAATGTAACCCGGTCAAGTATTGGGAGCCTTCGCTTCATCAAGGCATCCCGAGACTTAGAATAGACTAGTCCTAAAAAGAATAAAGAAAAGAAAGAAGAGGTTGTTTCGACTTGATAAGGACAAGTCTAAGACTAGGAAGACTAGTCTTAAAATAGCATGAAATAAATAAATTGTAAAGTATGAAAATAAATAAATAAATAACAAGTAAACTTATATGCTCAAAAGAATATATATATATAATAGATACATAAATATATTTAGTTAGATATGAATAAAAAGTTAGCATAATAACAACACTAATATGAACAAAGTATAATAACAACATAAAAATATAGAAATGGAAGTTCATGAACTAGAACAATACATGAACATAGTATAGCTTCCATAACATTAAGTTTAGGAAACTTACACCATGGTTATGTAAAGTTGCATGACATGGTAGTAAATATATGAAAAGGATTTTTACCTAAATAGAAGTTGAGAGTATTATGAGTAAATGGGTTTTGTGTATGAAGAAGAAGAAAACTTGGAGTATTTTGGGAGAGTAATGGGGAGGGTATTTGAGAGGAGATTTGGAGAGAGTTTTGGTAGTAAAATGAGTTGTGTGAAAGAATAAAGGAGGAAAGGGGTATTTATAGAATTTTGAAGCAGAAATTAGATGTAATTAAATAAAATGAAAAAGAAAATAAATTGATGGAGGAGAGAGAGACTTTGCACCGGCTACATGACAGAGAGGAGAGAAAATTGTTTTATTTGTTGTTTTGTAATAAAAAGTGATTAAGATGTGAAGTATTGTTGATGTAAAGGTATATTGGAAAGGTAAAAAGTAATAATATAGGTGTATAGGTAGTAAAGATAGGTAGTAAGAAAAAGTAGAGATAGATGAATAGTGATGAATAGTAGACTAGACAAATAAAATACTGGTAGTAATAAAAATACGAGTATAAATGTGATATCTGTAATTTTTAATTATCGAAAAATTCTAAAACTGATATTTTTTGAAACCTTATATTTTTACGAGTCTATTGGTATTAACGGAATATTTTTACTGTCCAGTTTACCGAGCATGATTTTCAAAAACTAATCCCGTTCGGATTTGAAAGACACAAAAAAATTGCGAGTCTGATATTTTTAAGCTTCCCTATATTATTACGAACTATTATCAACAATTATTTCCATTCTGTTGATTAGGGTTTAAGAGCGCAGGATTGCCAAATCTTAAACACTAGGGTTTGTTGTAAGCTTTATTGACTTTTAGGGTTCTTGTTTGACTTCCGGCTTGTTGATTTTATTTGTATGATTATAAAATTTTTGGGTTTTGTCCATATTATATTTTTAATTCAACATCTATGGTTTATTTCATTTTATTTGTGATTATTTAATATTTTTCGATTCTAGGAATCATTTAACCGAGTCTAAGGTTATGGGTTAACTCAGTTTGTCTTTTAGTGAAAATTGAAAATTTTTATTCTAAAATTCATTGAAGGATTTAAGGTCTTAGTATTTTGTTGTCGAGCATTATTTGGATATATCATCTTGATTTGCATGTTAAGAATTGTATAGATCATTTGATTGGTATACAGATGTTGAATCAATCGGTTGTTTGGATTTTCTATTTTGTTTTGAGGGTTCTCTTTTTCTCAAGGTTAAGAATTCTCGTGTTTGACCTTTTTTGGTTTTAACTTAGGTCGATTTTCAAGGTTTTGGTTTTGGTATTAGACTTCTAGGATTATTTTCTAAAAATTATAAAAATTTCAGGGGTTTACACAATCATATGGCATTTACTACCCAGAAACATTTTCACCAGTAGCGAAATTAACTACAGTCAAAGTTTTACTATCAGTTGCCACCAATCTGGATTGACCACTTCATCAATTCGATGCAAAAAATGCATTCCTTCATGGGGACCTTGAGGAAAAAGTTTATATGGATATCTTACCTGGCTTTGATGGTCATAATATAGGGTGGTATGTAAGTTGCAAAAGGTATTATATGGCTTAAAATAGTCACAAAGGCATTGTCATGCCCCAAAGGATACCCTAAACGAGGCAGTCTACCATACATAATATTAAAGCTTATGAATGATAACCTTAGTCATGCAAGATCTTCGATATCATGCGCAAAGAGTGCATCCAAGATAGTAGGAGACTCAAAGGGTTTTAAGCAGATAATAAAAGCATGCAAGAATTTATAAAGATAATTAAGCAATAATCATTAAATGCAAATTCTTACAACTTCTTAGGGGCATAACTGTCACGCCCCATAGGGTACCCTAAACGTAACAGTCCACCACATGCCATACAAGACTCTCGAATTTCCACCTTAGTCCTTCGAGGGCCTCGTATAGATGTAAGGCGTACATTTACGACAATAGAATATAAGTCCGAATGGAGATAAAAGCTTAACTTGGCATACATTAGCAGTAGGATATAACTCATGATGCAAAAATAAATATTACATTTACTAAGGGGCATTCCCCTGCAAAAGAATATTTAGCGGCCTTATATAGTCGTCCAAAGTCTTAAAAGTTTCCTATGGAAGTCTCAATAGTAATTTCAACTTCTAGGGGAAACTCCTAGCTCTTGTACTTGTGCGGTCGAGTGATGTTGTCTAAGCCATATATTCGGTAGCTGCAAAAGGAAGAAACTGTAGGGACGTAAGCTACTAGCTTAGTGACTGAAATCTTTCACAACAACATTCATGTCACAACAATTCACACAAGTGATTATAAAAGCAAGTGAATGCACCAAATACATGAGAACAACATACATATGACTAGCTGGAAATCATATGTGGATGGACTGGCGCCCTCCATCTCGGGTTAGCAGATTAACGAATACTTTGGTACTAACTTAATGTCGTTTATGGTTCATGGATAACCAACAATTATTTCATTTCTGGATCACGATTAAACAACAATTAATCTCGTTTATGGATCACGATTAACCAATCAATTAATCTTGTTTATGGATCACGATTAACCAACCAATGCTAATGCTCCTTCCCATTATGATATGCATATGTCTTGAAATTAGTCCGAATAGTTGATTAAGTCATTTTATTCAGGCGATCAAACAATTTCTCAAACAATACATCATAACCGACTATGCAACCAGAATTATCACCCGGTTTTGATATTCTTAATTTTTTTCTTCTCATATCATCATCAACATACAATTTCCCATTATTCCCCATTATACATATTCATTTCTCTTGACCTACACTCTAGTGCACTAATTTATCAATCATATACAATAAACGAATTGGAAAGAGAAAACTCACTCCGCCATTAGGTCACCAGTCTCTTAGTAGTAATAATCCGGTGGTAAAGACTCGACGTCCTCGGGTTCGCCTAAACACAAAAGAAACACCCTAATAAGTATTCTACCATCTAAGCATACCAAAAACTCTAAGACGACTTAGCGAAATCGAAATTCGTGTCATTTCCGAAGTCCCGATTTAAAATGGCGATAACTTGGTCGTTTTAACTTGGAATTTCGCAAATTTTATATGGATTTCTATCTACTTCGAAAGAGATTTCTAAATCTGATGTTTAATCAAGTTTTGAAAACATTTGAGTCTCGAAAATGAAGGATCAATTCTGACCAGTAGGTATGTTGATTCCAAAAATGTGATTTTCATGAATGTTCTTGAGGTTTCCAAGTGTAGAATTAAAATAAATGCCATGGTAATGAATTTCCCTTTCATAAATGTCATGATATGAATTATTATGTGCCTAATTCCTTATAAATTTTTAGATTAAAAGAATGTAAATAACCTTTATCTTAGGAAACCATTTCATGCCATTTGTTAATTAGTAGATTTGATAGACTTGGTCATTCTTACTTGTTCTAAGGATTTTCCTTAGGAAAATTCTATTTAATCTAAAGAAAAATTGACCCTTACATTAACTATATCCTAAGGCCTTTATTTCTCTAATTAAATCTTCATTTATAAAATTATAAGTGAGTCTTATAATAGGGTTGATCCAAAAATCCGAATTTTGCAAAAATTCATTCTTAAGTTGATTCTCATAAGAAAAATGTATTTTATACTTAGAACTTTAGGTATTTACCTTATCTATACCCTAAGGAGTTTATTTATTTAAGAAAATATCATTTTTAAGGTTGGAAAATTGGTGTTTTCTAACCACCTATTGGGTATTACGAATTTTCCTTACAAGAACTTTCAACTCAAAATTTCTATTGGACTTCATCTCTTGTTTTAAATATTTTCCTTGGTAAAAACTCATTTAAACTCATGAAAACTATCACCAAACATCATCTATCACCTATAGGCTTCATTTTTCTTGTAAAATACATGTTTTGAAGTTGATAAAAGGGTTTTTAAGCTAGGTTTTCCATATCATCCGAATTTACCCTATTTCATTTCTTGAAAAGAGCTTTTCTTTTTGGTTTCCTTAACTCATCTACCTAGAGATCTACATACTAGCAAGCTTATTTACTCAAGACAAAGGTCTTGATGACTATTAATGCACAAAAACTCAAAATAGAGATGAGATCTTAAATGCCTACATGAATATGGATGGTAAAATGATAGATCTACCATTTTAAATGGTTAAATAGGTTTTGAAAACATAAAAACTAAATTTTTATGAAAGGTCTTTTATTCAAAACAACTTTTGGATGGATGATCATGAAGCTCATGGCATGAAAGCTTGTTTAAATGCTAGATCCACTCTTGTGATGGTTTAGTATTCTTGTATTAGTATTTTCTTGTCCCTAGCAAGAGCTCATGGGGACCTTAAATGAAAATACACAAGAATATCCTTGCCATTACAAGGATCTAAAGGTAAAAGAAGTAAAGTTCTTTTACTTAAGGTTAAAATAGAAGACAAAAGGAAGAAGAAAAGTTGTGTGTGTGGAGCCATGAAGCTCATGGCAAGAGGAGTGGGGAAGGGAGAGAAAGAGAGCTTTTTCACCTTTAGAAAATTTTGAAATGAGAAGAATAAAGAGAGAGAGAGAGAGAGAAAGTGGTTTATATATGAAGTGAAATTAGGTTAAATGAGATAAAAAAAAAAAAATTACACAAATGGAGCTAAATTGGGGAGGATCACGCCAGCCATTGCATGGAGGGAGAGTGTTTGATTTTTATTTAATTTGTTTGATAGTTTTGTGTATTAAAAGTCATAAATGGTAATAATTATTTAGAGACAAATAATTCTTGGAAAAGAAAATGTAATGGAGTATTTGTAAGGATGTAAGAGTAGGGTATGAGTTATGAGTGTAGTAGGTTGTACTTGCGAATAGTAATGAATAGTAATCAATACAACTTAATTACCGGTAGTAAGAAAAATACGAATAAAAAGGCTATAACTGTATGTTTCATAATCCGAAAAATTATGAAATTCATATTTTTGAAATCCTTATTTAATTTTGATTCAAATGAGTATTCACAAGTAATTTTTTGAAATTCAAGTTTCGGGGCATGCTTTTCCGTAACGGGTCTCGGGAAGGCCCGGAATAGAAATTTTCTCAAAATCTGATCTTTTCTTGGTTTAAAATATATTCAAGAACTATATTCAAGATTAAATTTTTTTTATAAAATATTCTTAATTGGAAACCGAGGAAAAGCCGGATTCATGGTTCCTAGGTCTCACTCCCATCTTAAGCTATTCCGGTTTAGGGTTTTGGTTTCCGGTTCTCGCGTCTTCTTGGTTACCAGAAAAACCGGGGTTTACAATTCCCCCGTTCTTAAAGTCTTGCTATTCTAAGCCAATCTTAAAAACATACATAAATATAACAAAAGCCTACTATAAATATTTTTCTTAGAAGTCTACCCTCAAAAACTAAGTACGTAAACTTCTTCCAAAAACTCCTAGTAACTTTGGCTCATACCTAATAAAAGGGGCTCCTTAGTGCTAACCATAAATAATCAAACTGTGACAAAAACCTATAGAGGTATAAGCAAAACTAGCTTAGTGAGATAACTCCTTTATTCAAAACATTTTCATAAAAATATATAAGTATTTTAAACAATAATATATGTATGCAACAATCATATGAGCAAACAAAAATACACACGATTAACCGAAAATCATGTGTAACATAGATTTTACGCCCTCCATGTCGGGGGTTGGGTGGTTACTGGCCCATTCGACCATCAATATTTGTAGACTTACTAGCTTCTACTTGCCCACGTAGACTTCCTGGCTATTACTGGCCACTACTACAACTCCTCATTTCCCTACACGAAGAATAGTAGCGAAAAATATATGTGACTCACAATATGTAATCCATGAATCTTCTTTTATATTGGTTTATCCAATTATTGTTAATTTCAAGTTGAAGGTAACCAAAACAATATTCGTCATACTATTGTAAGAAAACATAAATTATTCATCAATTTCTCTTTCGATATACGTAGCTTTTTATTTAATAACCACTTCATTCAACATACATCTAATTTACGCAACATTTTTGTTTATTTTTCCTTAATTTCTAATGCCACTACTTACAAGCATATTCAAGGAAACGAAATTAGTAAGGGATTAACTCACTCCACGACGATCACTCCTAGTCGAAATAATCTTCCGATAAAGCGATACCAGTTCCTTCTTCACCTAAACAAGATGAAATACTCAAAATAACTCTTTCATAGAATTTCTATTTTAGAGATTCTAAGTCCATGGTAAAAATTGGATTGGAGGAAATTCTAACTTAAAATGACAAAACTTGCTCATTTTAACTCTGAATTTCGCATATTATATATCATTTTCTATCTACTCGAAAATATCTATCCATTTCTAAGGTTAATTTTACTATTAAAGGTCATTTGGATATCGGATCAGAGGGCTACAGATCTACCATGAAAATTCTTTTCTTTAAAAACAACATTTTCTAATCCTTTCTTCACTCAAAGCTTGTTAAGTAAAACTTAAATATGTATATATTTGAAAAGAATTCCTTTGGTACGTAATAGGCTTATAATTTATGCATGATGCTATAGGTGTTGTCTCATTTAATTAATTTCCATAAAACAACATTTCCTAAGTTTTGAAAAATTGGTTTGGTTTTCTTTTTGTGGTTGATATAACCTATAAATTATTGGGTAATCATAATTTAGTGTTCTATTTTTTTATTTCTTTAGTTTATCAAAAGTGAGTTGGAATGAAGTTTGGTCTTTTTAAGTTATCTGCCAATTCTATTTCTAGCATTTTGAAAAATAGAGTTTCCAAAAGTTTTCTTTAGTAGTACTTAATGAGTTTATTCCTTGAAAATTTATTTTTTTAGATTGTTGACAAATTTCATTTTTCTAAGTGGGTTTCTTAAGACTTGTAAGTTGATTTTCTTGAAAAATTGTTTAGCTCTTAGTTTAAGAAGTTGGTAAAAATAGTATCAAGTTATCATCTATATATCAAAATTCCCTATGTTGTCAGAAAGAAAACTCTTTAGCCTTTGAAAAAACCTCTTTATTAATAGTTTGAAATTTGTCACGCCCTGAAGGGTATCCTAAACATGGCTGCCCGCCACATATAATATCAAGACTCAAGAATGACTGCTTTAGTCACGCAAAAGTCTTAGTACTACATGTAAGGCATCTAGCATGGTAATAGGAGACCTTTTTGGTTATTAATTCTATAAAATAGATTATGAATTAATAACCAAAGGTCTATTACATGATTTCTTAGGGGCATACCCTTACTAAATCCCAAAGATCGAAATAGTCTTTACAATATTTAAATACTACATTAAAAATTTCAAAGGAATTCTAATCTAAATCTTCAAGTAAGATTTCCTTCAAAAGCTTTAAAGAATACTTATGCTGATATGAGGAGACATTGGGTACAAAAATATGTGTTCCTGAGGATGCAAATACCTAAAGGGCGTAAGCTTATGGGCTTAGTGAGTAAATCCAAAAAATTCATACTCAAAGTAAAATATCAACCAAGTTTATTAGTCAAGCAAATAGAATGCAACAACCACATGAGCATACAAGACATATGACTTTCCGGGAATCATATGTTGAATGAATTACGCCCTTCATTCGGGTTAGTTATTCAGGCCAATTACAGCTATGACTTTTAAAACACTTTATAGATCTACCGGCTCCTATACGCGATTAAAAACTTGTAGTTATTACAGGCTCCTACACCACCAATTATGTAGTTCTTACCAGCTCCTACTCGCCACTTACATGATATACTGGTTATGTTTACCACCACTAATATACACTTGTCCGACCAATTGTATAGTAGTGAATGAAATGGGACTTAACATATGAAGTGCATGCATAATTTCTTAATTAAAGTCTAATAGTTATATTTAACTTCTTTCAATGAGCAACCAATTTCAAACTCTTCAAGATAATTATGACATGCAACTTTATTACAAACAAATCATGTTTCAATATACTTAATATTCTTTCAACATATTATCATAAAACTTCCATTTGATTTTGCCTAAATTCTAATGCAACTAAGTTTATAAGCACAATCATAAGTATGAAGAATAATGGGGAGTAGACCCACTCAACAATTATGACACTTTTCTTGAAACGGATGAGTCGTTTGGGATTTTCACTAATCATAGTAATATTTGGGATATGAACAATGCTCCTCGAGGTTACTTAATCAAGAAGAATACCCAAAATGAGTATTTCTTTTTGATTCTATGGTATTAATATGGAACTATGTTATAAGATCGTTAAAATTTGTATAGAGAGAAATTTTATATTAAAATGGTCATAACTTGGTCATTTTAAGTCGGATTTGCGCATATAATACACCTTTTTCTACCTATTCGAAAAGACCTATCCAATTCTAAAATTATTTTCATCAAACTAAGTCGTTTGAAATCTGAAACAGTAGTGATCATATTCACCATGAATTTTACAAAACTTACTTTCTTATTTTTATAAAAACTTAAATCAAAGAGATAGATATTATCATATTTGTAAGACCTTTGAAAAATATACATATTTGTTTACTCATGTTAAATGCATGAAATCAATGAAGTTGTCTCAACTATAAATTTTTGGTAAAAGTAAATCTTCTAAAACTTTTGAAATTTTCCTCTTAGTTTGCTAAAACTTTCTCAAGTCATTTTGAAAGGGGTATTTTCTGAATTCTATTTCCTTAAATTTCGAAAGAATGACTTCCAATTTCTAAATTTCTTATAGCTTAGTTTCTAATTCTTTTGAAAGTAATAATTCTATATTTTGAAGAAGTGGTTTACTATGTGTTCAATAATTCTATTTTTATGAAAGGAAATTTCTTGGTGTTTCTCAAACTATTCTTTTGAAGGATGAAAAGTGAAGTTTAGTAAAACAAGAATTTGAAATTTCTTAATCTTTAAAGAATACTTTTTCCAATAAATGTGTATTTTCTAAGAATTCCTCTTTTCTTTAGTTTCTAACTTATTATGAGCTCCACTAATTTCTTAGAAAAGATATACTAAGTTGGTTCCATTTTCATAGAAAAATTGTTTCTTTCATGACAACATTTATTTTGAGAACTTCTATTTTAAGAAAACTTTCTTCTTTATCTTTTTGAGACAAAATCACTATGTTCATACATGATCATGAAATAAAATTATGAAAACATAGAAAAAACATAATGGTAATAAAATAAACAAGTAAAGAAATGTATTAAGTATTGGGAACCTTAGCTTCATCAAGATATCATGGGACTAAGAATGAACTACTCCCAAAAGAAAAACAAAGAAATCGTTTTGACTTGATGAGGATAAGTGTAAGACTAGAAAGACTAGTCTTTAAATAACATGAAAGTAAATAAATTGCAAGGTAATCAATAAATTGCAAGAAAAGTAAATAAATTGCAAAACAAAGGAGTTTATATGCTCTAAAAGATATATATAGCTATATAGATATATTTAGTTAAATATATATATATATAATATATATGAAAGCAACATAAAAGAAATTAGATTCATGAACAAAAACAAAGTATGAACTTATTGTTGCTTTCTTTAACCTTCAAGGTTTAGAAAATACATACTCAGCTCATACTAAGTAAATCAACATAAAGGAAACACTAAGAAGAATTACCTATCAAGACTAATTTTTAGAGAACTTTGAGAGAGAACTCTTGTAGAATTTTGGGAGAGTAATTTTAGTATATGGAATGTATGAAGGAAGTGGAAGGAAGATGAGATATTTATAGGAAAATGTGGGAGGAAAATTATGTTAATTAAATAAATGAAAATTGAAAGAAATTGAGGAGGGGGAGGGCATGGCCGGCGCAAACTGAGTGTAAGAGAGGGAGAAATTTATTTTTTTGTATTTTTGTTAATGAAAAGTAAGATATGAAAGATGTGAAGTTGTATTGGAAATGAAAATTGTAAGGAAATAGAGGTATGGTTTATAAGAGTAGGTTGTAAGAAAAAATAGAGATAGATAAATAGTATAGAATAGTAGTAAATAGTGTAATATAAAGTAGACATGACAATTTAAGTACCGGTAGTAAGAAAATACGCGTATAATTGCGATATCTGATATTTTTAGTTACCGAAAAATTATGAAACTGATATTTTTGAAATCCTTACATTAAATCGGTCCTATCGGTGTTATCGGAATATTTTTATTATTCTGGGCTCCGGAACATGATTTTCGAGAACTGACCTTGTTTGAGTCCGGAGGACACTCGGATTTCGCAAATTTGATATTTTTATATAACCTAAAGGTATTACGAACTATTATCACTAATTATTCCAACTCCATTTTCTAGGGCTAAAGAAACGGGAATGCCAGATCTAAAATCTAGAATTTGTACTAGACTTTTGTTGACCTTTAGGGTTTCAATTGACTTTTAATTCTAAGGTCAAACTTAAAATTAACCGAAAATTTTAGGGGTCTATAAAATTTCATGATGAGCTTATATAAACTTTTAAAAAGGAATTTATTTGGAATATCCTTCTATGTCTTGATGAAAAACATTTATAAAATTTTAAGAGTTTAGTGTTTCATTAAAAAGATCTCTTTTTATTTGGACAACAACTCATTAGACATGCATGAATATGATTATGTAGTTTATAAAAAGATAAAAATATCACAAGATAATATAATAAATAATATAAGAAACAATAAGCATAATAATAATAATTGTCAAGTATTGGGAGCCTTAGCTTCTTCAAGGCTTCCCAAGACTAAGAATAGACTAGTCCAAAAAAAAAAAAAAAGAAAATCGTTTTGACTTAATGAAAACAAGTCTAAAACTAGAAAGACTAGTCTTAAAATAACTTGAAAGTAAATAAATTGCAATGACAAGTGAGCTTATATGCTATAAAAGATATATATAACTACATAGATATATGTATTTAGATATACATAAGAGAACAACATAAAGGAAAATAGATTTATGAACAAGAACAAAGTATGAACATATTGTTGCTTTCCTAACCTCCATGGGTTTAGAAAACACATACTATATTCATGCTAAGTAAATGGACATAAAGAAATCTTTGACTATTACCTATAGAAGAAGAAGAAATTAGAGAAAATTTTGGGAGAGGTTTTGGAGAGAATTCGTGATAGTAATGATAGTGTAAAAAAAGTGTGAAGGAAATGAAAGAGATTGGTAGTATTTATAGGAAAAAGTGGAGAATAAATTATGTTAATTAAATAAGTAAAAATTAAAATAAAGATGAGAGAAATGGGGAGGGGGCCAACGCAATTTTGAGGGGAAGAGAGAGAGCTTTTTTTTTTTTTTTGGTATTTTTGTTAATAAAAAGTGAGATGTGAGAGATGTGAAGTTGTATTCGAAATGAAAATTGTAAGAAAATAGATGTATAGGTTGTAAGAATAGGTTGTAAGGAAAAGTAGAAATAGATTAATAGTGCAGAATAGTAATGAACAGCAAATAAGACAATTAAATCATCGATAGTAATAAAAATAGCATAAAAAGGCTATATCTGACATTTTTAGCTATCGAAAAATTATAAAACTGATATTTTTGAAAAAAAATTATATTTTTACAAGTCTATGGTATATCTGCAATATTTTTACTATTTCTAACCTCGACACATGCTTTTCAAAAACTGTATCCAATCGGATTCAAAATGAATCGCGATTTGACTAATCTAATATTTTTAAGCTTTCTTATGTTATTATGAACTATTCTACATACTAATCTCTTACTTACTCATTTAGGGTTACGAACACGAGATTGCCGGACTTAAACAGTTTCGTCTAACTAGGGTTTTGTTGACTTTAAGGTTTCTGATTGACCTTCTAATTAGGATTTAAGCTTAACCGATCATAAAAATTTGGGGGTTTACAGGCATGTTTGGATGGTTTAACATGGTTATGAAGAAGTATGGTACAAACAAAGCAATTCAGATTATACTTCATTCTTAAAGCATCAAGGAAGGTTGGTAACTGTACTTTTAATTTATGTCGATGATATGATAATTACAAGGAAACAATGAGAAGGAGATTGCGAGCCTGTGAAAACATCTAGCAACTGAGTTTGAAATGAAAAATCTTGGAGGCTTAAAATATTTTTAGGAATTGAGGTGGGTTGATCAAGTTAAGGAATATTTTTTTCACAAAGAAACTATGTGCTTCACTTTTAGTTGAAACAGGCATGCTTAACTGTAAGCTAGCAGACACTCCGTTAGTTCAAAACTACAAACTAGGAGAATGTTTAGATTAGATACCCACCAACAAAGAAATATATCAGTGGCTTATGGGGAAGTTAATTTACTTGTCTCACACACATTCATATATTACTTATGTCGTGCGCCTAGTAAGTTAGTTTATGCATAATTCGAGTAAAGAACATATGAAAGCTGTAACTCAAATTTTGCGGTATCTAAAAACATCTCCAGGAAAAGGGCTCATGTCTAAAAAGTGAAATCATTTAAAAATTGATGGTTATACGGACACAGATTGGATAGGAAGCATTTCTAATAGAAAATCCACATGTGGATACTTCACCTTTGTTGGAGCAACTTAGTCTCATAAAGAAGTAAGAAACAAAAAGTAGTTGCATTACCCAGTACAGAGGTTGAGTTTCGTGGTATGGTAAAGAGGCTTTGTGAGTTGCTTTGGTTAAAAGAGCTATTAAAAGAAATTGGTTACTCATCTGAGTCAAGTATGAGACTGTTTTGTGATAACAAAGCAACTATAAAGATTGCACATAACCCAGTTTAACATGACAAGATAAAACATGTTGAAGTAGATCGATATTTTATCAAAGAAAAACTTGAGGCAAAGATAGTTCAATTTTCTTTTGTAAAATCAAAAAACCAACTAGCAAACATTCTCACAAACTTAAGGGGGGTGTTGACTTTACTGTTTTTATTTTGCTAAAATCAGGGAATTAGGATTTTAATGTATTATCATAATTTTAGGCATAACTCATGTCAAAAAGTTATTTCTTTCCTTTGTTAGCACTTTTTTATAGCCTATGAAAACAGAAATATATTCAACAATAAAATATATGAAAAAAGAATATCATTTCTACAATTTTGTCTCCTTGTAGCCTCTTTTCATCATTTCACCATAAGGTTCAAGCTGATCCTCTTTTCTGTAAAACATAATCAAGCAAACAATTTTACCTTGAAAATGGAAATATTTCTCTATCCCAGTGTACTTTGAGCATGAATCGATGATATTTTGCATGTTTCTTCAGCCATCTCCCAGGTTTACGAATTAGAGAATCCTTACAGGAATTTCGTTGCCCAAAATTTATGACAAATTGCATTACATTGCCTCTAAGTATTCATCTTTCTTTTGTCCTTTATTCAACTTGTTTTCTTTCATCTGGTTCAAGGCATGTAAAAATCAAATTGAAATACTCTTACTTTATATGAAGCATATATATTACTATTAGATTTATCATTCCAATCATATCCTTTAAACCAATTAATGGTGAATCTTGTTTTCTCTCATAATTTATTTATTTCCTTCCAGTCTTTATAAGTAGGATTCAAATAGCCTTTATTTACATCGACCAGGATATAGCATTCTTATTAGTGTCCTGAGAATCCAAGGCAAGAAGCAAGCAACAGAATTGGATTAAGTGAATCATTAATTGTGTTCTTTTAAAATTAATTCAGAGCAATATCACGACACGATTAAAATCCCTACTGAGCAGTAAACATAGTATGTAAAATTTCCTAGAGGTTCCGTATGATACCCACAATTTTATGAATTTTTTAACTTCTATATACACAGCAGTGAACACGGCCCAGTACCAAACTTGGAAATTGCAAGGATAAGAGCATTATTTAATCAAAGACAAAGATTTCTTCCTAGGCTTCACATCATGCAACTTTTTTTCGGGAGGTATCCAAGAAATTTCATTTGTTATCATTCAATACTCAATCCTCTATTTATATTAATAAAATCTCTCAATGGATATATTTTTATAGGAAAATGTTTATTGCCCGACCATCAAATAAAGTGAAATGTATTCTTTAATCTATATTGTCTCATGTCATATTGTAATAAGCAGGCGCAAAGGAGAATGAGATGAATATAATATAATCAATTACATTTATTTTTAGGTATATTATCAACTTATTTATTAATATGAAGGTGCTTATCGTATTGGAATGATGTCGCAAGTGGTACTTGAATTTCGGCAAAATATGAAACTAGATACCTGAACTTTGAAATTGGTTAATTTTATACATGGAAAAACTTTTCGTGCATACCAACAATATCTTAGTTAAGTTGTTTTAGATTCTAAATTAATCATTTAAAAGTTTTTCATGTATTAAATTAATCAATTTTAAAATTCAAGTATTAAATTAATCCATTTCAAAGCTCATGTATTTAATTGCATATTTTATTAAAGTTTAGATACAACTGTGACATTTAAGGTTTAGATACGATCGTGACATTAATCCTATGGTATACATATGAAAAAATATGGTTGGCTTGATTTTTTATACATAAAAAAAAATGTATAAAAGATGCATTTGTTTTTGCATAATACCGTTGTACTCATTTTATTTTGATAAAAGATGTGAATCTTTTCTTTGTTTAATCTCAAATGGCTACTTGTATGAAATAAAGGGCCAAGAAAGGGGAAGAGTAAATACCGGATTAGACAATCTGTATTGTGCGATGCTCACTGTACATTTATCATGGAATCTATTATATCAATCCTTTCGTGTCAACAGATGGAGACTCACAAAAACGTTACATATTATGTTTAATATTATGAATGATATTTTAACTTTAATAAAATATGTCATTAGATTATTTGAATTTTAAATTAATCAATTTAGTACTTAAAAAAAAATTCATGGACTGTAATAGTATTTTTGTTAACTTTTTTCAGATACAAATTGATCAATTATAAAATTTAAGTATTAAATTGATCAATTTAAATTTAATACATATAATTATATATTTTATCAAAATTTAAATATTATTTATATATATTAAAGGAAAATAAATGATAAGAACTTTAAAGGTAAAATATTTAATATATAATACAATGATAAGTTTGTTATTTTGAATTTTTTAACAAGTAGCTTCTAAACATGCATCATTATTAAGTAGGACAAAGAAGAAAAAGAAGAAGTACAGACCAACACCTAGGGCTATTTGCAACAGATGTACCAACAGGCCCAGTTTCCGCAAGGGAAAAGTCACCGAGACGAGAGCTTTCCTGGAAATTTTGTCACAGTTGACATGACTTTCTAGGAAAAGACAAAGGCACAAGCAAAGATCAAAGTCAAGGTCAATAGACCTCAAACACCATTAAAACAAGGAAAAGATCCACTAGATGGTTATCTTTCATTTCCTCAACCAAACAGTATCTCATCTCAAATTCACCATCTCTTCCAAACCCTGTATATCTCAAGCATTTCATGATGAATCATCTTTTTAGCTTGTCGAGTCACCATGATGGTGAAGATGGTGATCAAACCTTAAGGAAAAGTTCATCATTCACTCCTCCTTCAGGACAACATTATGAAGTATTCTTGAGTTTTCGAAGAAAACTCATCGTGGATTTATTGACCATCTATATAAAAGCTTGGTCCATGCACGAATTTCTATTTTTAAAGATAACAAAGGACTTTCTTAAGAGTGAGAGGAATTGACTTGAACTTCTCAAAGCAATTAAGACATCTAAAATTTTAATTCCAATCATTTCCCCTAATTATATCTAATGATTGGTGTCTCAATGAGCTTGTGCATGTTCTCCAGTGTAAGAAAACATTCGGCCAACTTATCATACCCATCTTCTACCAAGTTAAACCATTAGATGTTCGAAAAAAATTAGATGGCTCTAAAGAGGAGTGCAAATATGCAAGAAAGGGAGGTACAACTTCGAAGGCATATATGTCCAAGATTGGAAAGATGCACTAATGGAAGTATCATACATGATAAGATTGGAGTCAGAGAAAATTGTAGATGGGTAACCATATATATATATATATATATATATTGTTTTAAATTTTTCCATGTTGTTCATTTGTTTGAACCTTTAATTAAACTGAATAGTTATGAAGGAGAATTAGTAGAAATAGTTGTGGCCAATCTGTTAAAAGCACTAAGAAACTCTATCCCGCCCGTTAGTGATGACTTGGTTAGAGTTGACTATCATGTTGTCGAGATTATGAATATGATGAATGTGGAAGGATCCATTCATGATATCCTAATTCATGGAATGGGAGGAATAGGCAAAACAATTCTTTCCACGATTGTATACAATCAACTTACTCATCAGATTGGCTGTTGTAGCTTCCTTGCTAATATACATGAAGCATCGTCAAAGTTTAAGGGAATAGAAGGCCTGCAAGAACAATTTATTTTAGATATTTTGGGATATAAACAATCAATACTGAGTGTTGACGAAGGATTCAAGATCATTAGAGATAGATTTAAAAACAAGAAAGTTCTCGTTTTGCTTGATGATGTTGACCATAGAGACTAATTGAATGCGTTAGGGGAAAGTCGAATTGGTTTGGAAGATGAAGCATCCTTATCACTACTTCTAGAATAAATAATATCCTTAAAGAGTGGGAGGGTAGTTTTAGTTATGAACTTAATGGATTGAATGATGATGATTCTTTTCTATTATTCTACAAACATGCTTTTAAAAGAAGTCATTCTATTCCAAATAAATTCCATACCATAGCTAAAGAAATCGTGTCCACTACTGGTGGTCTTCCTTTAGCAATTGAGGTCACTGCTTGTCTTTTATATGGTGAAGATCAAGACATTTGGGAAGAAAAATTGAAGAAATTGAAAGAGATACCCGATGATGAAGTGCAAAGTAAGTTGAAAATGTTATGATACTCTTAAGCATGAGGACCAACAGTATTTCTTGATATCGCTTGTCTTCTGATTCATGAGGGGATAGAACTTGCACTTCACATGTGGGATAGTTGTAATGTTTATGCAAAATTAGGGATAAAAATGCTCATATCAATGTCCTTGATAAAAATTGGAGCTAACGATGAGCTAATTATACATGATTAATTTAGAGATCTTGGGAGGGAAATCATTAGACAAGAAAGTAGAGATAACCCTAGAAAACACAATAGATTATGGAAAGAGGAAGAAGCTTTGGTTGTCTTACACTTAAAGCAGGTACAAATCACCGCATCCTCCACTTTTTTCTTCTTATAATGTGACAATAATCTTTGGATGTTCCTCAGTTTATGCAAATATTACTAAACTTAATTTATTTACTTTTAGAAAACAATTTAAAAAGGGAAAATTTATATAAATTATTAATGAAAAAAAATATTTACATTAACATTGATAATTGATATGTTCTATAAGACATAGGTTGGTGGTTATGGGTAATAATTTCACAATTGTATGAGCAAACCTTCCTCCATTCATAATTCATTGGAGCATGGTACATGCTAATAACTCATTAGTATAAGAAACACAATTGGAAATTACTTTGCCGGCAATACTTATCCCCATTTATATCAGTGCATTGAGACCTAATATGAATTTATGTAATAAAGCTATTGAATGAAAGATAATTAAGTACAATAAATAATGAAAAAAAATTATTAGATGGCTATAAATTTGAGAAGCACCAGACTTGAGCATGAATAGTATAAATTATTGTTTTAAATCCAGTATTGACAGAAAGATATTATGTTGATATTGAAATATATAACTTAAAATTAATAGTATACATCATAATAATCATCATCATTATCTCTCTCATCCTCACTGGTAGTTCCTCTCATATATTTATATATGCCAATGTAATATATACTACTATTTCAATTTTAAATATATATATATACACACACACCCACACTACTATTTCATAACTTAAGATTAAGCTCTATTTTGCTCTAAAAGTAAAATTACCAACTGAAGAAAGATTTTCTATAAAAACATAAAAGAAAATAGATCCAACTATTTAGATAATAAATGTAAAACAATGCAACCCAAAAGAGGAAAAAAAATCAATGCTTAGATCGGATACTTAACAAATAATAAAAGCCATTTTTATTTAATATCTTAAATCAATCAATAAGTTAAGAAGATATATCATTATTATTCTATAATTTAATGTATAATATGATAAAAAATGGTCAGGAATACCGTTCATGAATTATAGATACTTTTGTCAATTTTTTTTTCCTTTTTCTTTTAAAGAAGAATGAAGATCAACCCACTACACATTTAAAAGTTAAAAGTTAAAACTTATAGATGGATTTTTCTCATTAAAATATCATGGTGCCCACATGTGTTAGTGGCAATAAATGTCCCATGTTCAAAAATTGGAAAAAGCCGGCTTAATTTCTTTTATTTATCAAGTTATAATCCCTTATAACATTACTAGCCCATACATTTGTAGAATTCCAATTCATTAATTTTCTTTGCAGATTCTTGGTTTTCTGGTTCCTTGACATGTATGAAGATATTTTTTGAAAAAAAAAAAGAATTTTTAATAATTTTTTTAAGAATATATATTATTTATTTATTTATAGGGAACGCAAGAAGTTCAAGCTCTTAATGTTTCGTGTGGTCTTCAATTGGACAGTGGGAATCTAAAAATTTGCTCAAGCAAACAATTTGAAGGGGTGACAGAATTGAGATATCTTCGAATGGACAGTGTGAATCTAAATGGAGATTTTAAATAGATCTTTCAACATCTAAGATGGCTTCAGTGGAACCAGGGTAGTTTTAGAATTTTTGTGTCTTAACATAACAGAAAAGTGGAGAGGTTTGAGTCAAATAAAGGTGTATTTTTTTTTTTTTTAATAAATTTCATTGGTTTATGATGATTTTGTACGATATTAAGATATATTTACCTTCATCTAACTAACTTCACCAATTCTTTACTTCTATTTCATGGTTGGTAGAGCATCTAAAAGTTATGAAGCCAGGGTATTGTGATGAATTAACCACTACTCCAGCATTAGAAGCGTCGAAGTTTTTAATTCTTTCATCTTGCGGACATTTGAAGAAAATTCATTCATCCATTGGCAAATTCAATAAGACGCTCAAGATTCTAGATGTCAGATGCTACTGGGAACTTGAGGAGCTACTGATAGAGATAGGAAAAATGGAAGAATTAAGGAAACTTCTCTTAGATCAGACTAGCATAAGAGAAATACCTATTCTAAAGGATTCATGACAAAACTCGAGACCCTATCCACCAAAAGTTGTTTAAAGCTGGAGTGCATTCTAGATTCCATTGGTCCTCTATGAAGCTACAGAGACTGATCTTAAGACGTTGCAAATCATTGACAACAATTCCCAAGTCTATAGACAAGCTAAAACTGCTGAATTAACTTCACTTATGTGAAACAAGGGTTACACAATTACCTAATTCGATTGGAGATTTATATAATTTGGAATTGCTTGATTTATGTGAGACAACATTAAGATGTCTTCCAACCTCCATTGGAATGATGAGCAAATTACAAGAGCTAGATATTAATCTCTATTTTGAGCTTGAGTCGCTGACAGAATCCGAGTATCTCCAATTTAAAGATGATTTTTAGAGATGGAATAGACCTCTACATTTTGAAAACCTAAACCAATTAAGGACCTTGCATATTTCAATTTCAAGTAATTCATTCGGTTATTTTAGTAGACTAAAGCTTCCCTCAAGTCTAGTGAAACTTACACTCAAGCATTTGTATAATTTGCATACCTTCCAAATTTCTCAAATTTGAAGAATTTCTCCTCTTTATATATCGAAGATTACACAAAGCCAATGAAAATCAATGATTTAGATGGAGTAGAATCATTAAAACATATGGGAATTGTTAGATGCAGAAAGTTATCTAAAGTTAGTTGCATGGGGATTTCAATGATGCATCTAAGATTTGAATGCCTTGACTCACTAGGAAACTTACTAAATCTTTCAAATGCAAAAAATTTGAAGGGCTTGACAATATTTGAACGCAATAATCTAATAGAGATTTAAGGACTCAACAACACAGAGGGCATTGAGAATGTTGTAATTGAAAGATGTTCCTTCCTTGAAAGAATTGGCAACTCATCCCATCTAAAGATGTTGATAATGTTAAAGTTGCATTCTTGAAAGAAAGTCTTTGAGATTCGAGGAATTGAGTTACAAGCTATGATTGTGGAATTACATCTCCTTTACTCACTAGTACGCTTATGAGATCTGTTAAGTGTAAAGAAATTGAAGGACTTATGTATAACTGGGTGCAAAAATCTAGTAGAGATCCAAAGACTCAACAATGTGGAGGGCATCAAGATAGTGATAATCAATTGTTGCCCCTCCCTTGAAAGAATCGGCGACTTATCTCGCTTGAAGATGTTGACAATTGCTATTGCAAGACTGTTGGAAACTCTAAAAGATTAAAGGAATGGGGGCTTCATTAATGGATCTAACGTTAGTAGATCTTCACTCACTAGTGAGCTTACTAGATCTTTCTATTGCAAAGCAATTGAAGTACTTGTGGATAACTAGATGCAGAAATCTAGTAGAGATCCAAGATTCGACAATGCGGATGGCATTGAGAGTGTGGCAATCAATGGTTGTTTCTCCCTTGAAAGAATTGACCACTTATCCTACTTGAAGATATTGAGAACATTATGGTTACATGACTATGAGAAACTCTTAGAAATTAGAGGAATGGGGATTTCGGTGATGAATCTAACATTAAAAGATCTTGACTTATTAGTGAGCTTACCAGACCTTTCAACTGCAAAGAGATTAAAGGACTTAGTTATAATTGGATGTACATATCTAGTGGAGATCCAAGGACTTAACAGCACAGAGGCCATCCAGAGTGTGGTAATCATTGGGTGCTCCTCCCTTGAAAGAATCGGAAGCTTATCTAACTTAAAAATGTTGACTAAGTTAGAGTTGTGTAATTGCAAGAAGCTCATTGATATTCCAAGTCATAGAAATGTTGTTGGAAGAAGAAGTGGGAGTGTCCAGAAATCGATGGAAACCTTGTGTTTAAGTACAGTGGAAATCCATCAAAAATGTCAAAAATGACATGAAAATGGCAAAAAACGTGCTGCCTTCTTTTCTCTCCACATATGGGCAGAAAATGATGGAAAATGTGAATAGTAGGAAGAAATTCCTTCTCACTCCTCATTTTGTGAAAAGTTAAAATCTTATGGAAGGGACAATTTCATCAATCACTAACTCCATTTCTCTTCTTTTCATCCCACTTCTTCCATAAATTACCAAACATAAATAAATATTCCACACATTTCCCTTCCACTCATTTCCTTTTCCACTCGTTTCCATAGATTTCCACGTTTTATAAAGTCGTCAAACACAGCATAAAAATCTCAAAAATTTAAATCTGATGGAAATGCAAGAACAACAACAAGAAGAAGAAAGTGAGAAAAGAGATCCATAGAGGTGCTCAATTTAATTTGGTCTTAGGTATTTTGACAAGAAGCTTACCTCTCATTATTATGGACCATCCTCTAGCCCATATACGAAGCCATGCCCAATTATTATGAAAACCAATGGATGAACTCTAAGACTTAAACCGACTAACTATGCTTCTAAAAAATATTACAATATCATGGATGCAATAATCATAGAGATTCCAGGGCTTCAAGAAATGAAATCCTTGGAAAGTTTTGTTATTTAAGGATATGTCTCGTTACAATATTTTACCAAATCTTTCACAACTCAAAAACTTACAAGAACTGGATTTCCAGGACTGTAAGGAACTCTCAGAGTTCAAAGGGCTTGAAAAAATGATCGTTTCTTGAGAACCTGGGCATAATGTTTTTCACTCGGGAACTTGTCGAATCTATCAAATACTAATATCCAATTTGATTCAATTGAACTGGACATTTTAGAAGGTTCTCAATTTCTCATTTGATATCATTGAGGAAAGTTGGGTGAATATGTTACTCAATTGGAGATGCTAGATTTGACCTGTTAAAGAGATTCAACACGAAATGGTCAACCTTGTCTTATGCAATTACTAATTGCTTAACAAGCTCACAGAGATGGTGACTTGGCTATAAGAGCCTCGTGAACTTTAAAGGTAACTAACTGGAAATCCGGTTTTCATTTTTCATATGAGTAATAGGTTTTAGATTATTGACTTATTTTCGTAGTTATTTCTTTTAAAAAAGTGATTAATACAATCTAAATCTAAGGCACATTAGATATGGCACCTAAAGGAGTAAAGTTTGATCATTGTAGACCATTGAAAAAGTGCACGTATAAGGTTTCCATACTAAGACATGGATAATTACTGTTTTTATTTATTAGCAATATTTATAGTGTTTTAGTCACTTGAAACTTACCAAATCACATTATCTTCCATTGTCAACATATCTATGATAACTTTCGCATAGCATGATGATAAAAATAGAATCGCAGACAACTTTTTATGATAAATATGAACGTTGAAACATATGGTTCTACAAGTTTAAACTTCTATATTAGTGTTATGGAGTTGATTTTACATTGTATTAGAGCAAGTGGTTTAGAAGTTACATCTTTGCATTTTAGTTTTACTCCCATCTATTTAAGTTGTGTGCTTGAACCAGGATTGGCTTTGAAGCTAATTATACACAAGAATTTCACTAGTTTCAGGATTTTATTATATCTTAAGCTAATTGGTTGTTCTATACACTTTTATAGGCTAGTTGATGCAGCTGTCAGACTATGCTTAAAGTAGTCAGACTATGAAGTGGCTATAAGGAAAAAGGATGTTATGCAAGCAATGTTGCCTCCTGCTCCTGCTTTTATGATGCTAACTCCATTTTATGGAACACTTCCTCCACTACCACCTCCACTAGTTGAGTCTACAACTTTTGCTTCTTCTCCCATTGCTTTAGGACATACTTCAACACCAACTGTGCCTTCAACAAAGCTGAGCACATTATCACATCCACCATTAAAGAGGCCTGTGGTTGGAACTTTCTATCGATCTCCTACACTAGGAGCCCCTCCTTTTATGAAGGTAAATATATATAGCTTATCAAGGTAGAGTCATAAGGTAAAGCGAAAGCAATTCGTTAGGATTTAGTGCTACTTGTTGATGTGTGTCCGCTAATTGTCAATTATATTCTAACACTTGACAATGAAAAGTGAGTGGTTTTTGGAAGGGGAGAAAAAGAGTACTTTTTAAAAGCTTCCATGAATAGGATATTAGTATGTTTTCCCTCTATTAATTAATCTTCATGGCCTGTTAGTGCCAATGATGCATTTCTTGACCCATAGAGGCTTTAGCTTCCTAGGATAGGAAAGATATTGTTTCCAATGTAAATCAGGCTGGAACAGGGTTCACAAAGGCTAAGTAGTCTGCATCATTGAAGCAACGAAATTAATGAATGAGATTGAAGTGAGTGTCTTTGTTCTAGTATCATCATCTTTTATACTTGTATACATGATGGTCCTTTATTTTTATGAGAAGTTTGAAACCTGTCTTTTACATTTTGTTTTGAGTTGGAACAAGAGGGAAATTTAATCTTTATGCATGTTATCGGATAACCTGTGTTTGAGAAGCTTAATAAATGAATAAATGTGATATCAAATTCTTGTCCATTGTGATTGTGCATTTATATGGTTCATGTTGGGTGTTTCTTATAAGATAAAGAGGGAACATGACGAACAAACACGAGGAGTAAGGTGCAACTTTTTCCCTCTACCTCCAGCCACCCTCTGAGAAACAAAAGAAGACAAAGGTTGGAAAAAAATAATTTAATTTGAGAAAGATAGAAAAAGGTCTATTTCCATTGTTGCCTTCGACATTAATTAGAGGATAGGATAATTATGACTTTCTAAAGAGAGTCATTGTTTCCATCTAAGGACTTTAATAATGATTCAATTAAGCATTTCAAGGTATATCCAGAGTTAAATATTTCTAGGACACTCCAGCATTTGCTTCTATCTCTAGCTTATTAGCCAGTCATCTAAGAAGATTGTTTGTATAGAACTTTTTCCCTGTTTCTTGTGCATATGGAAATAATATCATTTGCTTGTGGTTGTAGCAAAGCTTTCCCAATAACATGTGATTTTCTTGTATATATTAGGCTAATCAATCTAGAAAGGTAGTTGAGATTCTCCTCAAAGATGCAAAACCAATTAGTGTATATTGTAAGTTTCATTTTCCTATTGTTCTGGTTCATGTTGTGATTCACCAAACGCACACATTTGATGGTATTTTGGTCTCCTTGCAGCCTTTTCTTATCATTGCATCATAAGGTTCAAGTTGATCCTCTTTTGTGTAATACATGATCAAGCAAACTATTTTCCTAGAAATATTTACCTATTGCGTTGTACTTTGAGCATGAATCTATCATGGTATTGTGTATATTTCTACAACCATCTCCAGGTTATGAAATTAGAGATCCTTAGGAATTTTGCTACCCAAGATTGAAAAATTGCATTATATTGCCTCTAAGTATTCATCTTTCATGTGTCCTCTAATCGACTTCTTGTCTTTCATCTGCGTCAAGACATGTAAAAATCAAAATGACATTTATGACATTTAAGTATTCCATTCTTACTTTAGATGAAGCATATATATGCTTATTAGATTGATCATTCCAATCACATCCTTTAAACCAAGTTAAGGTGAATCTTTATTTTGCTTGCTCTCTTAATTTATTTATTTCCTTCAAGTCTTTATAAGTAGGATTCAAATTGCCTTTGTGTATATCAACCATGGAAATAACATTATTATCAGAGTCCTTGAGAATCTAAGTCAAGAAGCAAATAGAATTCTGCTTTGTTTTGTTTTGTTTTGTTTTTATAATTTTTTAATAGAATTATAAAGTGAAACGTATTCTTTAATCTATATTATCTCCATATCATATTGTAATAAAAGCATATGCAAAGAGTGATTATAAATATAATATAATCGATTACATTTATTTTTAGGTACATTATCTACTTATTTATTAATATGTAGGCGCTAATGTATCTATGGAAAAACAAGACTATATGCTAGCTTGATTTTTCTATTTATCAAAAAATAAATAAAAGATGCATTTTTTTTACAAAACCCTTTCAGTCATTTTTATTTTGATGAAAACGGTAAATTAATTCTTCAAAGAAAAATTTTTAATATATAATATAGTGATAAGTTTCTTATTTTGAATTTTTTAACAAGTAATAAATATAAATGCTCATACCATATAGTTCTACAAGTTTAAACTTCTATATCAGTGGTTGTTGAGTTATTTTGACATTGTACTAAAGCAAGTGGATCCAAATTTACATATAAATTTCAGTTTTACTCCCCTCTATTTAAGTTGGAGATATGGAGATATGGATAATTACCGTTTTTACCGATTGGCAATATTTATAGTGGTTTCGGTCACTTGAAACTTACTAAATCACATTATCTTCCATTATCAGCATACCATGATAACTTTTCGTATAGCATGATGATAAAATAGAACCACCAAAACTTTTTTTTATCTATATTGTTCTTGCTTACGTTGGCTATACTACAAAACTTTTCTTCTGAATCTCATTTTCAAACTTCTTATTTGCATATTGTAATTGCCTACTCATGGTTATGTTTTCAAATTAAAAAAAAAAAATACAAATCCAAATATTAATCTTTTTTTTTTGCCATCAGTTCTATGGGTATTGTTGGTTGGCTTGAAAAGGAATGCATACTTGGCATGATCAATGGTATAGGTAGAAAAATTGCTTTTACCCTATAATACTCTCAATGTAACTAAATATGGGAGTTTTCATTTTTTATCACTTTTATTTACTTTTCTTGGGCAAAGAAAATGAGTTTATTTATACTTCACAAACTCAACAAGAGCTCTTGATGGATAATATTAATAATACATGTAAGAATACAATTATTATGGGGTGAAATGATGCCAAATGATTCTTTAATTAAACTTATTAGTTAATGCCCTAGTGAATTGCACTTTGTCAACATTGTTAGATAAAGATGATTACAGCTCGTAAATATCTGTGAAAATTCCATATGCTTCTGGAATGTTTCATTTGAGTTTCAAACCATCTTCATAAAGAAAGCATGAGAAGTTCTTTTTATACACTATCTTGGATAATTGATAATTGATGGGATTCTGTTATAATTGTCATGACATTTATATCACAAGATTTATCATTTGACTCTTAATAATATTATATGATAAATGTAATAGCCATCCCATATCTATAAACTTAGCCTTTTATATCAAATGGTTATGGTGCTGGTCTAAATATGGTATTAGTCTTGTCCACTTGATGGGTCAGTGTTGTATCTGCCAATAACATTTTAAAATCAACCTATTTTCCCGTTTCTTTATTTAACACAGTATTTTACACCCCACCTTTAAAACCTATAGCACCTTAAACACATCATGCAAATTTTTAGATGACTTTTGCTGCTGATGTTGGAAGTGAACTTAGGGGTTGATGTGTGTTATTGGATTGTGTAATGATGTAGCTCTATATTATACACATGGTATGAATCTAAAAGATGCTACATTCTTTTCTAGAATTCATAGCCTTTTCTTTTTAGATGAATTTTTTATATGTTTACCATCTGAAATAATTGTGGGTTTGATAATGGACATGTGAGTAAATACATGAATATTCAATTGAGATTTCCTTTTTCTTGAGTCACTCGACTTGCATCGATAATGGTTTTGGCACTGAGGTATGCCTCGAATTAATTCCGAATGCACTTGCCAATTCCGTTGAAGTGATCTTTCACTTCACACACTTTCTACTAATGACACATGTTCTACACTTGAAAATAAATTATGGGACAATCGTTTGGATTCCTTCGGTGCTTGCTTGGACCAAATTCCAGAATTACGTGGGCTCCAAATTTTTGTTTATTAAATTTGAGTATCATTTCTTTGGACTAGACAAGAACAAGCATGTGGAAATTTCCACGGGGCAATGAACTTGCAGCTTTAATGTGTCAAGAGAGTCTTTTCGGTGTACACTCATGCACATTCTAGGCAAGTCTTCAACATAGATTCATCTCATGTAGGCATCTGCACTTTGCTTCAAACTTCTAGATGCACTTGTTAGCTTCTCCCCAAGAGATCATGATCTATTAACAATAGCTTTTCTATTATTTGAAGTAATTCAGGAAGTCTTGCATTGCTATGTTGTTATATGGACAAGCTTTTCCACATTGTATCTGTCATTGTTTTTTGAGTTGAGTAAGATACCACATAAGCTCTATAGGAGCCTTCAATTGTTGTCAAATCTCTTGATTATAGATAGGCCTCTTAGCTTACATCTGCACTCATGATTCAGATAAATATACCACTTAAAGAAATAAGGATTAACCGGGATCTTCTTTTAAAGAAAATTTTATCTTATTGGGAAAGGAAAATTGAAACACAGGTACAATGTATGAGAATGATCGGGTGTTCATCCGTGAATCATATGGTCATGTTAGCCTACGACACGAGGCTATTAGACCGTAAACTGAATATCTTCATTGACCAATTTCTCAGTATAATGACCATGCATTATATAAAATTATACAATAGAGGCACATCTATTGATAATTCTTTTATTACTTATTACAATAAATATTCATCTTTTAGATTTCTTCCTTTCATTTGCTCTTTTTCAAGTAATGGAAACAGTTGCTTCATACTTCATGCTACATGTCGATGATTTTAAATCAAGGGCGGATGACTTTGCTTAGGGCAAGGAAACAATCATTGTGGAGGAGAGTAGCATCCTTTTGCTTGAAGGCATTTGTGTGGTAATGAAGGATTAGTAAATTGTGATTACTAGAGTGATGTCATTTAGCAAAAGGTACATTAGTATATGTCTTTTACATCACACCAAGTTATCTTAAGGCACTTCTTCCCTATGTGACATATGTTTTGAATTTTAGAGTAATGTCAAGGAGTATTTTCCAACAGAGTACCGCTCTAGGTTAGATAAATCTAATTTAGTAATGGATTAAATCCATCCTAAAATGATAGGTATGGATAAAATTAGATATGGTGGAATGGCACACTAGACCTGCTACTCCTGGGCTTGGACTGTGTCTTTTTTATTACTAGATACAAATACATGACTTCAAGAAACACTTTTGAGTATAAAAGTTCATGTTTGTCTAAAATTACAATATTTTACCTAAACTTGTTTTGTTCTTTGTCTCTTTGTTAAAGCATCAGGATAACATTTTTGTAAGTTCTCTGGTGATCAATGACGATTTGATGATATTGTAGGTGATCAGAGTGGCGAATATCCACTTGTTTTAGTCGTTACAACATTGAAAATAGTGAAGATAGAACTAAATTGTTTGGAGAAGGCAGATATTGTATTAAGATGACACCCAGAACGGTCGCGTAAAGACACTTAGCATGCAAATGCCTATAATTGCAGTGGTTGTCTTTGCTTTGAGCAGGACCATATTGTTCCCTTCTCCAAAGGTGTATTATATTAATAACGAAAATGCTTGGTAACTTCATGTTTCTCTATCATCGTTACTAGTTGCCTTTTATAGTTTGTTTCATTAGCTTTTGTGATGGGAGTCGAATCTAACAAATATATTATCATATTCTCAAAATTTATATAACTTATATATAGCTGTGAGTGAGGTCAATCTATAGGGATTGGTGAAATCTATTTCTATTTAGAAATCAGATGAAAAAGAGAAGAAAAAAGGGGGGTTTTGTGAAATTCAAAGAAAACTAATTATATCTAAAACAAGTAATCATAGTTTAAGAGTTAATTCAATATCAAAGGATTACTAACCTAAGGTATTACCATAACTCAATTCATAAAATTGATCATTGATTCAAAAATCTCTATTCTTTATCTCTGATAAATTTATTATGGCTATAACAAGCTCTAACAAGCTATCTCTCCTTACTTTATCAATAACCAAAATAAGCTCTTAGATTATTTCCCTTTTTGACTAAATAATCCTAAACAAGCTCTTATGGTTTAATTTATCAAAAGCATTGAAAACAAGAGAGACTATCAATCCTAACCAACAATTCAAACACTTGACCTATTTATATTAGATTATATATCCTCATAACATAAATCGATTACCTATCTCATAATCGATCGTGTCATTATGTCATAAACATTAGAAAAATCAAACAATTATGGATTTGATATTCTAATTGATAGATTATCACCTTACTAATTGAACAAATGAATCCAAATTTGCATCAATCAAACAAGCTAATGAAAACAAAATGTCGAGCCTTGATTTTTTCATTTGTGGTTTAATTTCTTTTAATCCGATTCATATTAAATCCTAACCCATTTAATATGAATCATCAACTAAGAATTAAAAGAAATTTCAATTTTGAAAACATTTTAGAGTCGCCACTCAATCAGAATTGGGAAAAAAAATAAAAGTTAGAATTAATGGGTCGGTTAATTCTAACTTAGCTACTAGTCTGCAAAAAATTAATTCAAGAATCAAATTTTATAAATAAGAGATTTTTGGATTCGAGGGCTATCCTATTAAAATCATACAGTTACCACTTAAAATTCATGACTTAAAATTTATCCTTTTAATGCTCCAAAATGAATCAAATATATTGAATTCCTAAATTTACAATTTTATTAATAAATCAATAACAAAATCATTTAATATTTACAATTAATTAATTAATTTGGAGTTTGTAGAATATAGTGGAACAAACATAATTTTTTTTTGTTGGATTTGAAGTTGCCCCGGAGGTACCTATGTACACGCTAATTAGCATTAGACAAAACGTAGTTCTTTTTATAGAATTTTAATTTGTTGGACCATTTTAGATTTTTAAATTCTTTTCATTTTAAGTTTCTTAAATTTTGAGACACTGAAAAAAAAAAATCTTAAGATGAGATCTTATGAGTTACCACGTTAATTTTGTTATAGAAAACACACTTTTCTAATTGACAAAACCTTTTTCATACATATTTCTCATTTTTTTAATCATTTTTTATAATAATAATAATAATAATAATAATAATAATAATAATAATAATAATTATTATTATTATTATTATTATTATATTATTATTATTATTATTATTATTATTATTATTATTTATTTATATTATTTTATTTTATTTATTTATTTATTTATTTATTTATTTATTTATTATTATTATTATTATTATAATAATAATATACTAACTTGGAGCGGTTCTGATTCGGATCTGGAGGGGTCAATTCGGTTTAGGTCGGATGGGATCTAACGAAGCTGAATGGCCAGAGTTGGGCCGAAGGAGCGTCGAAGTTGGATGGGTTTTTTTGAAAACAACTAATCTAGTGGTTTTAAGGAGCCAAACTCACAATTGGATCTATCACGCCCCCGAGGGTACCCTAAACGTGGCAGTCCGCCGCATATAATATTAAAGCTAATGGATGACAACCTTAGTCACGCAGGAGCTTCGATATTACATGCAAAGCGTACTTCCAAGATAGTAAGAGACTCACAAGGGTATTACGTTTAAGTAGATAGTAAAAGCAAGCATGAACTTATATAAATAAACGTAAGATCTTCATTCAAATAATAATTTCTTACATCATCTTAGGGGCATTCCCCCGCCTTAAAGTCTTGTTCAACTAAACTATCAACAAGTTTTTCATAACTACATCATAAGCCTACTATAGAGATTTTCCTAAAAGTCTATGTTCAAAACTAAAATACATAAACTTCTTCCAAAAACTCCTAGTAGCTTAAACTCATACCTGGCACACGGGGCTCATTGGGGCCAACCATAGATAATCGTACTGTAACAGAAAGCTATAAGGGTATAAGCAAATCTAACTTAGTGAGATAATCCCTATCTATATAACATTTCCATATAACAACCAAGTTATTCAAATCAAGCATATGAAAATGCATCAATCACATGAGCAAACAAGATACACAAGATTAACCGAAAATCAAGTGTAGCATGGATTTTATGCTCTCCATAACAAGGGTTGGGAGGTTACAGGCCCATACGACCATCAATAATTACAGATTTGCTGGCTCCTACTCGCCTTATAGACTTCCTGGCTTCTACTGGCCCATGTAGACTTTCCGGCTCCTACCAGCTACCAGCTACCACTACCACTTCCTTGTTTCCCCACACGAAGAATAGTAGTGAAATAAATGTGACTCACAAGTATGATATACATGAATTAAATTCAATATACATTTATCAAAATAAAGTTGAATTCATATTAAATGTGATCAACCATAATTTCATCATATTAATACAAGAATCACATTTCATTTAAACATATCATCCTTCGATATTCTTAACTTTCATTCAACAAATTTCTCATAACAATTGTTCATTTGTCTTTTCCTAAATTTCTAGTGCCACTATTTATAAGCACATACAAGGAAAATGTAACTTAGGAAAAGAATTAACTCATTCCATATCGGTAGATCCTAATCAAAATAATCCTCCGGAAAAACGATCTCGTGTCCTTCGTCACCTAAACAAGATGAAATACCCAAAATGAGTCTTTCATGAAACTTCTATTCTTGAAGATTCTAAACTTTTCTCAAAATCGCGGTAAAATCGTATAAGAGGAAATTCCAACTTAAAATGGCCATAACTTGCTCATTTTAACTCGGAATTTCACAATTAATATATCGTTTTCTACCTACTTGAAAAGATCTACACATTTCTAAACTTATTTTCATAAAACTAAGTTGTTTGGATTCCGAAAAAGCAGCGACCAGATTCACCACGAATTTACAAAAAACTTGAATTCCTCCTTTTAAACAAAGCTCACTTGAAGAGGTATATATTCTAAATATTTTATAAACTTTTTGAAAAGTTTATATGTAATGACTCATAACAAATGTATGAAGTAAATGAAGTTATCTCAATTTATGAAAAAGTAAAATCTTGAAAGATTTTGAACTTGGGAGTTATTGAAATATTCATTTTACTTTGAAAAGATCTTGAGTTATTTGAAATGAGTATTTCCTTCTCCTAAATTTAATTTCTTGTAATTGCTTTAAATTCATAAGGAATGATTTTATTTTCTAAGCTTAGATTTCAATAACTTTTTTTTTTAAAGTAATAACAATTTCATAAAAGAATATTTTTGTTTCTTGTGATTTTTTCAAAAGAATTTCTAACACTTGATGAAAAGTGAAAATTTTTATAAAACCTTTTGTTAATTTAAGAAAAATAATTTCTAGGCATGTTTATGAGCTTTTAAGAAACTTATTCTCTACATTTATTTATTTCTCATAAAAGAATCTTTAGTTTAAGAGAACATTTCCTTATTTATTTTTGTTGCGACAAAATCATTATGTTTATGCATGAATATGAATCATAAAGTTATGGAAATATAAAAGAACATAATAACTTGAAAGAATAAGCTAATAAGAAAATAAATCAAGTATTGGAACCTTAGTTTCATCAAGGTATCTCGAGACTAAGAAAAGACTAGTCTTTTCCCTAAAAGAAAAAGAAAATGTTTTGACTTGATGAGGACAAGTCTACGACTAGAAAGACTAGTCTTAAGAATAGCATGAAAGTAAATAAATTGCAAGGAAAGTAAATAAATCGTAAGACAATGAGCTTATATGCTCTAAATAATATATATAGCTACATAGATATATTAGATAGTTATGAACATAAAAGCAACATAAAGGAATTTAGATTATGAACAAAAACAAAGTATGAACCTATTGTTGCTTTCTTAACCTTTATGGTTTTAGAAAACACACACTAAGCTCATACTAAGTAGATGAACATAAAGAAAGCTTGGAGAAAATTTACCTAAAGGAGCTAAACTAGAGAGAACTTCTTGAGAGGAAATTCTTGTAGAATTTTGAGAGAGATTTTTGTATAGTAACTTTAGTGTAGAAGGTGTGAAAGAAGTAGAAGTATGAGGGGGTATTTATAGGAAAATGAGGGAGATAAATTATGTTAATTAAATAAAGAAAAATAAAATAAATGGGAAGAGAAAGAGGGGGTGGCCGACGCATACTAGGAGGAGAGAGGGAGAGAAAAATTAAATTTTTTGTCTTTTGGTTAATTAAAAGTAAGAAATGAGATATGTGAAGTTGTATTGGAAAAGAAAATGTGTAAGAAATAGAGGTATAGGTAGTAAGAGTAGCTTGTAAGAAAAAGTAGAGATAGGTGAATAGTGTAGAATAGTGGTAAATAGTGTAATGTAAAGTAGACATGACAAACTAAGTACTAGTAGTAAGAAAATAGCGTATAAATGCGATACCTATAATTTTTAGCTACCGAAAAATTACAAAATTGATATTTTTGGAAATCTTATATTTTTATGAGTCTAATGGTATATTCGGAATATTTTTACTATTCCAAGCCTCCGAACATGTTTTTCAAGAACTGTGTCCGATTGGGTTCAAAACGGGTTTCAATTTTACTAAACTGATCTTTTTAGGCTACCTTAGATAATTGCGAACTATTCTACTCACTAATCTCTTTCTTATTCTCTTAGGGTTTCTTAAACAATGATACCGGACTTAAGCGGTTACGGTAAACTAGGGTTTTGTTGACTTTGGAAATCCAGTTGACTTCTGATTTAGGGTTTAAGCTTTAATTTGATCACAAAACTTCGGGGGTTTACAGGATCAATATAAGGACGACAAACACTCCTATGGTGGTGGTTTGGATCGAAATTGGTTAGGAATGGTGGTCTGAAACTTCTAAGATGACGGCCGATGGTAGTTCTTGATCGAAGTGGTGGCTAAACTTCCTAAGATCAATCTGAAGCTTCTAAAGATGGATCAAGAACTCCTAGAACTTCCTACAACACTCAATTCAAATCACCCTAACTTTAACAATTTGAAAATTTCGAATTCGACTAAAAAACTCCGATCTTGGATTCGAATTCCTTGAGTGTTTCTAGTGGATCTTTACGTTTGTCGATGTTGAGAATGAGGAATTTGACCCCTATTTATACTAATTAGAGGTCGAATTTGGTGGGAAAAACATCGAATTTGAAGAGCATGTGAACACGACTTCGAAATTTTGCGAGCTTGATTGAACGCATGTCATGCCCTAGAGGGTGCCCTAAACCGGGCAGTCCACCGCATATAATATTAAAGCTAATGAATGACATCCTTAGTCACACAGGATCTTCAATATCATATGCAAGGCATGCTTCCAAGATAGTAGGAGACTCACAGGGGTTTTACATTTAGGTAGATGATAAAAGCAAGCAAGAACTTATATAAGTAAACATGAAATCTTCATTTAAATAACAATTTCTTACATCATCTTAGGGGAATTCCCCCATCTTGAAAGTCTTGTTTCAACTAAACTATTAACAAAGTAATAACATAAGCCTACTATAGAGATTTTCTTAGAAGTCTATGTTCAAAACTAAATACATATAACTTCTCCTAAAAACTCCTAGTGGCTTTAGCTCATACCTGGCATATAGGGCTCCTCGGTGCCAACAAAAGATAGTCATATTGTAACAAAAAGCTATAGGGGTATAAGCAAAACAAGCTTAGTGAGATAATTCCATCTACAAGACATTTCCATAGATCAAACAAGTATTTACACAATCATATGAGAATACACCAAACATATGAACAAACAAAATACACAAGATTAACCGGAAATCATGTGTAGCATGGATTTTACGCCCTTCATGTCGGGGGTTGGGAGGTTACCGGCCCATACGATCATCAATAATTGCAGATTTGCTGGCTCCTGCTTGCCCTATTGACGTGCTTTTTCCTAACTAGATCAAGTTTTAATAAATTATTTCCTATGATCTTTTCCTATGATCTAGTTTACACTAGGCAAGTGCACCTATCAATTATAGTATAGGAATAAATTATAGGGTCGTATTCCTTGGGGCCATCAGCAAGTACTACTACTCACCCTCTTAATTATTATCTAGCAGAATAAATTTAGATTAAGATTTAATATTAATTCACTTAAATAATTTTCAGCAAAAACTATACTATAACATGCATAAATTTAAATTAACTAATAACAATTCAGACTCGCTTTACCATTTAGATAACAAGTACTACAAACTCCATAGTTGTTGAATCATTTCAATAACTCTCTCGAGTCTATTGAACCCTAATCCTAGTCTTGTCTACTGAAATCTCTTCCTAGTTAACAGCCGACTAAAATTGCTTTAGAAATATGATCTCAATAGTAATTATTTAATTATATGCAGAAAATTCCATAACCCTATCTCTAGGCGTCATGGGAAATCTTTCTCTATAATGTAGATCTATTCCACGGGTAGATTTCTCAATCGCATCTCGTGAAAATCTAATCTGATCCTAAATCGAGCACTACTTAGAATTAAAATAAATTAATACACTAAAGAGATTAAGAATTCATACAACATTTAAATATATAATTCATTGAAATACACGTACCCTATGGCTATGCGAATCCTAATAATTACTCATACATGATATAATAAGAAAACAGAATAATAGATATAACATAGAAACAAAACATAATAATACTCCTTATTCATGATACAAATGTCTGAACACTTCTACGACCAAATACAAGTATATATATATGTATATATATGTATATATGCCTGTATATAGATCTTTATGTAGATTTCTATATAGATCTATAGATCTCTATATATCTATGAATAATGTTTGTCTATCTCTATCTATCTTCTGTCTCTCCCAGTGGATGTCCTCTCCTTCTCTTTTATAATCTCAGATTTTCGTAAAGCAGTACAACACTTGGATGAATAGTTGTACCTTTTAGAGAACCAATACAACATTTGGATAAATAGTTGTATCTTTTAGCCAACCAATACAATAATTAGATGAATAGTTGTACCTTTTGGCGAACCAATACAACATTTGGATGAATAGTTGTATCTTTTATCCAACCAATGTGTCACTTAAATGAAAGGAAATCAAAGACGTCGTTTAGTAGAAAACTCAATCACGGGTGACCAAAACGGTGTGATTTATACTGTTCTTCATTTTCGTTCGAATCGCGAATAGCCAAAATGGCATTATTCTCGTTGTTCTTCGTTTTTGTCCAAATCACCGGCCTTTGCACAGGCGACCAAAGGGGGAAGGGGGGGATTCTTGCTGTGGACAAATTTTCTCCTTCATATCTTCATATCATGGGTGACCAAAGGGAGGTGATTGCCTCTTATATGCATTTTTCTTCTTCACGGGCGACCAAGGGACCATGATCCTTGCTGTGGATGATGTTTTGAGTCCATTTTGCTCCAATTTGCTCCAAAGTGTGTTGTTATGATTAAAAGTTCCTTGTATTGAAAATATTATTGATTTAAGTATCAATTCTTAAATAAAAATATAACTAAAGACCCGAATTTTACTTAAACAATAATTAATATCATGGATAATTCATGTCTATCAAATTTCCCCACACTTAAGCCTTGCTTGTCCTCAAGCAAGAAGCTGATAAAAAGGATTGAAAGAATATTTACTTTTAGGAAAATAAATTTCCAATGGTGCAACTATAAAAAATCCATATATCTCTTATTGATCGAGCAAATTCTACTAAGTGACTTCACACATTAAATGCATTGTTGTCCTATTCTACTAATCATGACATGCACTTAAGTTAATTTTACTAGAATTCCAAGGCTAATCCAAGTAATGTAGCCTTTACCCTCATCATTTAAATAAGACTTCAAAATTTGAAAAACTATATACAATATCACCAAGTAAAAGACAGTTAACCAATTCCATCCCCTTAACATAAGAGTATAGGCAATCTCAATTATCTCCATAGCTGATATAAGTTCAAGCAAAAGTCCTCACATTTTGTTTTATCTCCTTGTTATTTCATATACATTTTTATTTATTTGTTCAGTTTTTAAGAGACTTGCAACCCATGTAGCGAGCTTTCAACCGATAATCTCGGGCTCATCACCCAAGTTAACAAATGTTATTCCCCCTAAGAGGCATCCCACGGGCTTAATGACTCGAGTTACAAGACTTACTGAACTATGGTTCTTTTTTAAGTAAGTTTCGGTCGGCCAATCCCAGGCCAGACGACCTTAGGTGACTAGGTTTTAAAGGGACCCCATCAAACCTCCACATACTTAACTCTTTTTTTTTTTTAATACAAGGGATTTATAGATTGCTAACTTCATTTCGTTTGGACTTCTATCATGCAAAGAATGTAGCCTTCAAGAAAATTGAATAAAACCCATACACTTAGTCAAGTTTTAGAAATTAATTAACTAACTTTTACTAAGAACCTTGTGCTAATCTTAACATATGAATTCCCAGTTAAATGACAAGTAAAACTACATCACTTAGATTTCATCATGTAATTTTAACATATTAACCAAAATGCAAAAGCAAGTAAGAATGTAGGACTACATTCAATAGTAGTCACTTTGTTTGTTAATATGAGAGATATTAGAAAAATTTCTTCAAAATTTTTGCACCATGAATTTTTTTTTTTTTTTTTGTTTTAAACATGCTTAAATGAGGAAAAATTTAATATAACAACAATACTTTTATTCTATATATTCCCTTCCCCACACTTATTGGAGACATTGTCCCCAATGTCTCACTTAAATCACAAAAGCAAATAAAATAACAAAAGAAAAGAACTGGACTTCCCTAATTGATTTGATATGATTTTGCAACATATTTGGTCCTCTTATCCACTTAATTCCAGTACCGTCCATCCCATGACTCTTCAAAATAAAAATGACCTTCCAAGATCCATATCACAGTTGAACAGGAAGATGTTATGTGATTCTAATATGCACGAAATTATATATATACATATAGATCTCAGAAAAAAGATTAATGGTCTACAATTGAGTCCATAATGCAAAAAATTAAAGTAATAACTTATCATCTACACACATAGAAAAAATAAATATAATTAATAGAAGATTAAATAAACAAATAGATATTAAGCTAGATTAACAACAATTGGGTTTTCTTAATATTGCTAACCGATTCCCCAGCAACGGCGCCAAAAACTTGACGTGCTTTTTTCTAACTAGATCAAGTTTTAATAAATTATTTCCTATGATCTAGTTTACACTAGGCAAGTGTACCTATCAATTATAGTATAGGAATGGATTATAGGGTCGTATTCCTTGGGGCCTTCAGCAAGTACTACTACTCACTCTCTTAATTATTATCTAGCAGAATAAATTTAGATCAAGATTTAATATTAATTCACTTAAATATTTTTCAACAAAAACTATACTATAACATGCATAAATTTAAATTAACTAATCACAATTCAGACTCGCTTTACCAATTAGATAACAAGTACTACAAACTCCATAGTTGTTGAATCATTTCCAACTGTAGGATTCCCATTTACTAGTTCAATAACTCTATCGAGTCTATTGAACCTTAATCCTAGTCTTGTCTACTGGAATCTCTTCCTAGTTAACAGCCGACTAAAATTGCTTTAGAAATATGATCTCAATAGTAATTATTTAATTATATGTAGAAAATTCCATAACCCTATCTCTAGGCGTCATGGGAAATCTTTCTCTATAATGTAGATCTATTCCACGGATAGATTTCTCAATCGCATCTCGTGAAAATCTAATCTGATCCTAAATCGTGCACTACTTAGAATTAGAATAAATTAATACACTAAAGAGATTAAGAATTCGTACAACATTTAAATATATAATTCATTGAAATAGATGTACCCTATGGCTACATGAATCCTAATAATTACTCATACATGATATAATAAGAAAACAGAATATTAGATATAACATAGAAAGAAAACATAATAATACTCCTTATTCATGATACAAATGTCTGAACACTTCTACAACCAAATACAAGTATATATATATGTATATATGCCTGTATATAGATCTTTATGTAGATTTCTATATAGATCTCTATATAGAGATCTATATAGATCTCTGTATATCTATGAATAATGTTTGTCTATCTCTATCTATCTTTTGTCTCTCCCAATGGATGTCCTCTCCTTCTCTTTTATAATCTCAAATTTTCGTAAAGCAGTACAACACTTGGATGAATAGTTGTACCTTTTGGCAAACCAATACAACATTTGGATAAATAGTTGTATCTTTTAGCCAACCAATACAATAATTGGATGAATAGTTGTACCTTTTAGCGAACCAATACAACATTTGGATGAATAGTTGTATCTTTTATCCAATCAATCTATCACTTAAATGAAAGGAAATCAAAGACATCGTTTAGCAGAAAACTCAATCACGGGCGACCAAAAAGGTGTGATTTGTGCTGTTCTTCATTTTCCTTCGAATCGCGGATAGCTAAGAGGGCATTATTCTCTTTATTCTTCGTTTTTGTCCAAATCACCGGCCTTTGCACGGGCGACCAAAGGGGAGGGGGGGGATTCTTGTTGTGGGCAAATTTTCTCCTTCATATCTTCATATCACGGGCAACCAAAGGGAGGTGATTGCCTCTTATATGCATTTTTCTTCTTTACGGGTGACCAAGGGGTCGTGATCCTTGCTGTGGATAATGTTTTGAGTCCATTTTGCTCCAATTTGCTCTAAAGTGTGTTGTTATGATTAAAAGTTACCTGTATTGAAAATATTATTAATTTAAGTATCAATTCTTAAATAAAAATATAACTAAGGACCCGAATTTTACTTAAATAATAATTAATATCATGGATAATTCATGTCTATCACCTATAGGCTTTCTGGCTCCTACTGGCCCATGTAGACTTTCCAGCTCCTACTAGCCACCACTGCATCTTCCTCGTTTCCCCACGCGAGAAAAGTAGTGAAACAAATGTGACTCACGAATATGATATGCATGAATTATTTTCAATATATGTTTAACCAAATAATGTGAGTTCAAGTTAAAGGCGATCAAAAACGATATTCATCATATCAATGCAAGAATCACAATTTAATTATCAATTCCTCTTTCGATATTCTTAACTTATATTCAACCAATCACAAATTCAAATCACACAACACTTTTTATCTTTTCCTTAATTTCTAGTGCAACTAATTAAAGTACAAACAAGGAAATGTAACTTAATAAAGGATTAACTCACTCCATGTCGGTAGATCCTAATCAAAGTAGTCTTCCGGGAAAGTGATCTCGGTTCCTTCTTCACCTAGACAAGATGAAATACCAAAAATGAGTCTTTCATAGAATTTCTATTTTTGAAGATTCTAAACTTTTCTTAAAATCGCGGTAAAATCATAAAGGAGGAAATTCTAACTTAAAATGGTCATAACTTGTTCATTTTAACTCGGAATTTCGCATATAATATACCATTTTCTACCTATTCGAAAAGATCTATCTATTTATAAACTTATTTTCATCAAACTAATTCATTTGGGTTTCGAAGAAGTGGCGAGCAGATTTACCATGAATTTTGATAAACTTGATTCCCTTCTTTTATCCAAAGCTCATTTTGAAGAGATAGGTATTATAATAGTTTGTAAAACCTTTGAAATGTATATACACATATTAATTGACTTATATCGAATGTATGAAGTTAATGAAGTTGTCTCAAACTATGAAAGGTAAAGTCTTTTAAAGATTTTTGGAAAGTGAGAACTTTTGAAATATTCCTTTTTATTTTGCTTTGAAAATATCTTAAGTTATTTTAAATGAGTATTTTCTTTTCCTAAATTTAATTTTCGTAATCTCTTTAAATTTCTAAGGAATGATTTTATTTTCTAAGCTTAGTTCCCAATAATTTTGAAAGTAATAACAATTCTATATTTAGAGAAATAATTTCTTGGTTTCTTGAGATCATTTTATTTTGATGAAAAGAATTTCTAGCACTTGATGAAAAAGTGAAGTTTTTGTAAAATCTTTGTTTATTTCAAAAAGTTCTCTCTATGTATGTTTATGAGCTCCTCTAGATTTCTTAGAAAAGTTTGTTTAAGAAAATCACTTCCTACTTTTATTTCTAGAAAAGAATTTTTAAGAAAACCTTTCCTCATTTATTTTGTTGAGACAAGAGTCATTATGTTCATGCATGAATATGAATCATAAAGTTATGAAAACATAAAGAAACATAATAACTTAAAAGAATAGGCTAGCGTACTATAAGATATATAGTATAAACCTTAAAAAGATCAGATAGTCCAAAAATTTAATCGTTTCAGACCTTTATGGGATCAGTTTCCATATCCAACCACAGCATGCAAAACAAGATAAAATTTTTTTACAATCAAATTACACTCGAAAAATATTTAGATATTTATAAAATATCAGATAAAAAATTTTCGGGTCGTAAAAATATCAGATTTAGCCATATAAGTGTATTTTATCACTATAGATAACATATGTAATATTTCATGGTTACTATTTACTTTTATTTGCAGCTATTTCATACTGCCATTTTATCCCCATATATTTTTATATATTTCTTGTAAAACATAACCAAAAACCTATAATTTATATTTTTTAACCTATACTTATTCTATTACATCAAATCTACTTTTATTTTCTTCTTTTTCTTTTTCTTCTTCCCTTATTGAGGAAGTTGTAGCTGTTGCCCCCTCCTTTTTGTAGCCTTTTTTTATTTTTAATTTATTTTACACACAAAAATCCTCCCATTTCTCTCTATAAATACCTACTACCTTTACACTTTCTTACACTTTACAAATTCTCTCAAATTTCTCTCTTTTTTCTCTTTCTTTGTTCTCTCTTTTCCTCTTCCTTGCTGCCATTTTTTTTTCTCTCTCTCCCTTTTATCAATTTCACTTCTCCTCTCATTCTATAAATACTCTCTAACCTCCACACATTCAACTCTTTACATCTCCTTACAAATTTCTTTCTTTTCTCTCTTTTCTTCCCTTTACTGCACAAAACCTTGCTGCCATTTTTATTTTTCAACTCAAACACACTCATTTGATTCATTTTTTTGAGATAAACACATCCCTCGTACATCCTTAGTTGATATTATGTGTTTCAAGCATTATCCATGGAATAAAATCTCCTCATGGTGCATTCAGCTATGGATGATAACGCTAAAATGAAACCAATAGCTTGTTATGTTGATGATCATGATAATTTTGTAATCATGTTACTATATTATTATCGTCATCTAATCTAACTATCTATATGTATAAATATATTTATGTACATATTTATATCTATTTGAGTATGTGAGCTCACTAATCTAACATTTATGTTCATGCACTTATTTTATCTCTTGTAATTTATTTATTTACTTGTTTTTTGAGACTAGTCCATAATCTAAGTCTCAGACTTGTCTTTAATCAAGTCAAAACAAAAAAGGAACTTATCCTTAATCTAAGTGTAATATACGAATAAATAAATCATAGTGAAGGGCGGTATTGTAATATATTGTTATTTAAGAGGGCAACTTTTTCATTTAACAGACGGATTTGGACTCGAGGAAGTTGCTCATGAAGAACGGACAAAGGAGGAGGAAGGCTAGATCTAAGCCGCCAACTTAGATAGGGAAGGCCGTTGGCCATGGCATTAAAGCCACCAACATATGTCTGGCATTAATCTTCAACAATTTTCAATGTAGCAATGAATAGTGACTTAAGGGATCCGACATAAAATCGAAGGCCGCCGTTGTATGCAGTCTAAGTCACCGGCTTTGTACTGGCCTAAGATGTAAAATTTTGCTTCTTCATGCTTAAGTCGCCTCTAAGCCACCAGCTTGTGTCCAGCCTATATTTTTGCGAAAAATAATTTTCTTTTCTTTTGTGCTAAGGTTTCCCAATGTCTATATATGTCTCCTAGGTCTTTTGTTCCCTCCTCACATCTTTTTCTAAAGTAATTCTAGGTAAGAATTTCCTCTCAATCTCTTTTGATTAAATTTTGGTTAGATCTTGATTCTTAAAGGTTGTTTCCAATTGGTTTTGTGAGGAATCAAGTGCTTAGAGGCAAACCTTTGGTGCTGTTGGAGTTGGGAGTTCTTGGTGATCAAGAAGGATTGAAAATCTCATCCTAAGTGAGGTATAAATCTATTTTATCTTTGTGGTATCATAGAAGTAGTCTTTTCTGATTTGTTGTTTATGTTATGAAAGGAATTCTAGAGATTTAGTGGATTTTTGAGAAATTTTTGTCTGTTGGCGTTTCCGTTTTACTTTCAATTAGAGGAGGTACGTGTATAAACCTAGATATTAGTTCTTGTTAGATTAAGGTTTCTATGATTAAAGAATATGGTTGTTTTATCAAAACATGTTGGCAATGAGTTTTGATTGTGTTATCAAGATATTGGTGATAGTAGAGTATTATTCTTGAAAGCTGATTCAGGTACGACCTTACCTTACTTGTTGATTGTGCTTATAGACTTAGAATCATAAAATTGGCCTAATATTATTTGACTTTAATGGAATCATTTGTTGCTTGTGATTGACTGCGGTTAGTAAAGATCAGACAGATTGTGATACTAATGCTAGCAAGATATGATCCTTGAGGTGTTATCTCGAGTGGAGTTGCACCTAGAGATGATTCTAGTAGTTTAAGAGTAGTGTGAGTACGGCACCCTAGGTGTGTGAGAGATTCCCAACACTATATATGTATATATTACCTATTTTCTATATTGGTTGTTTTTAGGGAGTCTTCAGATACTCCAAGTTTGGGACTAGTGTAATGGTTCTTAACTGTGTTATTTACTGGCTAAATAAAGGTAATAAATTGTGTTTGCTGCATTATTTATTAAGTTGTATGTGTTATTGCTTATTACTTGTTCATGTGCATGTGTTTTCAGTTTGACATACTGAGCATTTTCGCTCATTCCTTTATCTATTTCAGGAATGGGTGAAGATCCAATAGTGTATGATTTATCGAGCTCTAATGTGTCTGTGCACTACAGGGAGAGCGATAGTGCAATGGATTATCCTACTGATATGTAGATTTAGATTGTTTAGATTGGTGATAGTAGTTATGAGAAAAGAATATGATATTTTGTTTGGTTTTGAGATTTTTATTGTTTTGAGGATTTGTCTTATTATGTTTTAAGTTGGTTTTTAGTTCTTGTTAATAGATGATCAAAGAAAGTTTTATTCTTTTTAATTATTGATGCTACCTTATTGAGAGTAATTGGTGATCTTATATATATATATATAGATAGATAGATAGTGGATTACAGAAGATTTATAGCCTTAGCGTGTCCTTCTTTGGTAAGGACCCATGGCAGGCTGATAACGACTTTAGGTTATGGCGTTATACTAAATCCCGAGAATGTCTTGTCCAAAAATTCTAAGACTTCCATTTTATTTTTATCTTTTTTTGCTCTTAATTATTTTGCTATCTAAGGGGACTTGTCCATTTCTAAGTCCTGAAGAGCCTTGACATGAATCTAAGACTCCCATATTTTTCTTATTTTCTTGCTTTTTTTTATGGGATTTGTCCATTTCTAAGTTACAAGAAGAATTAAATAAAAATCTAAGACTTCCATAATTTTCTTCTTTTTCTTTTCATTAAGCTTTATTATGCTTTTCTTTTCTTTTCATGAAACTTGTCCAAATCTAAGTTATGAGAAGACTTGATACCAAGCTAAGACTTCCATGTTTTGTTTTTATATGCTCATTTAATTTTCTATCTCTTTTATTTTCTACATGGATTTATTTTTCATCTCATAACATAACTATAAATTCATATTCATGCATAATCATAGAATGATATTGTTGTTTTAATAAAAATTTCAAAACAAAGTGAGTTATTTCTTTCATATAAAAATAGGAATAAACTCTCAAGAGAAATGATTTTCAACACTTAGGAGGAATTTTCACAAAGACTTAAGATAATGGTTCAACTACATTCTTTTCAAAATATTAAAAAAATATTTATCTTAAATTTGTAATATTGATAATTCTTTTGTTATGAAATTTTTTCTTAGAAACTTATTTATATGGCTTATGCCAATACTTTGATAAACATTAAGAATAAAATAATTTTTCCAAGTCAAGCTTAAAATCAACTCGCTAGTTAAAAATCTACTTAGGAATAAAATCGGTATATAACATAAGGAATCAAGTTTTTTTTATTAAAAAGAAAAGTTCATATTTATGGAGTAAAGGAAAATATAGAAATAATATTTATGATAAGTAGACATTCACTTGTCATAAACTAAAAATTTTTTGTTATCTTCCAACAACTCAAAATAGATTTTTATAAACTTCGCTTTTCAAACTTCTAAAATAAATTGGTTTATGAAAAATCATTGTTGGGACAACATCACTAGAATCATGCATATAATACAAGTTTATATCTATATTAAAGGATTTTTCAACTATATGAGTATCTTAATACTTGTTATAAAATAATTAGGCGATATAAAACTTGGAAAAATGCAAAACTAACGGCTGGAATTTTCGAATTAATTCTTTACCAACCCATTTAAAAAAAATGGCTTTAGATGTTAAAAGTAACTCCTTCTTTTCAAGTAGGTAGAAAATGATATCTAATATGTAAAATTTCGAATTAAAATAAACAAGTTATGGCCGTTTTAAGTTGGAATTTCACATAATCTGACTTTTGATGAGACCAATTAAATAGAATTAGAAAATTTAACTAGAATCAATATGAAATACTCATTTCGGATATTTCTTTTTTTTAGGTAATGAAGAACTTATCGTACTTTTCCCTAAGGATCACTTCGACTAAGGACTACACTAAAGACGAGTGAGTTTTCCTTTATGTTTTACGTATTCGTGCGTGTGCTTGAAAGTAAAGCACTAGATTTTAAGAAAAGATAAAAATTTGTAAGCTTGTGCAATATTATCAGATTTATGTATGCAATTTTTTATGTATGATCAATGAACGTTAAGTATATCAAAATTCAATTGGTTGAATAAAGTGAATTGTTTCCTTGTTATGATGACTTATGTGTGAATATTGATTGATCATCTTAATTGAAATTAATTGTTGATTGGGAACCTCTTATAACAAATTAGTCATGCATATCATTTAGAGAATCATATACACATTTTGCCACTACTCCTTTGTGTGGGACCGAAAAGGTAAGCTGTCTGGCTACATCTTAAAGAATTAGGATGTTCGGGGAATATGGCCTCATAGTATAGCTAAGTTGGATTGATCACTTTAGGTAAGGAAAACCTAAAGACTAGCAGTACGGTTGATTGAAACCTCAAGACGCGCTCACAAATTTCAAGAAGGTCGTTGAACCCATTCAAGTCATTCCCTAACCCTTGAATGGAGGGCGCAAATCCATTCTATATATGTATTAGGATAGTCGTATGTATTTGTTTGATCATACGAATGTTGCATCACATATGTTTGCTAATGGACTTGCTTGATGGTTTTGTTGTGGGTACGTTTGCATAAGGAATTATCTCACTAAGTTAGTTGTGCTTACTCCCCAGTAATTTGTTTTTGCAAGAAAATTCATAAAGCTGGGATTGGGATAGGAATCGAGCGCAAAGTGTATCAAAGATCAAGTCAACAATTAGAATGATTGATGAATTAAACTTAATTGAGAGAAAGGAATTAAAACTTGATTTATTTCTTTTGTGATATCCTTCGGTTATGGATGATAGATAACCTAAATTACTTTACCCTGTTTCATTTTTTATAAGGTATCTGATTATCTACGGTTCTTGTGATTTGTGGAAATATTGGTATCCTAAACTATTTTTTCTAAACATCTATATATGTATAACATCTTGAGAGAACAAGTAATTAGAGTCTTGCAATCTCTGAGTTGCAAGATAGTCTACATGTTATGGATGCACACCTGATACGAGACTTTAGAGTAAACCTATTAGGCCCTTATTTAGGATTATGATAGTAATCCTCACCATCGGCTTCTTCACATATCCATTTGCCTTCTAAGTTGTAGATCCATATTCCATGTACCGAGGCTTTGGGGCAGCTCTCGTTGCCGTTGCCATTGCCATTTCCATTTTTCATTGAGGTGGATCCTCCAGATGAGCCAAATGTTCCTATTAGGGCACTTTTTCTTTGAGCACACTTGTTGGCGAAATGTTTAGTCCACTTATGTACAAAGCAGATGGTGGTGGCTTTCTTTGGGCAATCAGAAATTTTATGGTCAGGATTTCCACAAAATTAACACTTGTTTTGTAGCTAGGGACATCTTTTTGGATAATGCTTCCCTTTGAATTTCCAATAGGTTACCTTGACTTTAGGTGCCTCCTTTCTTCCATTTACATTTCCTTTGAAACTACCAAAAGGTTTAAACTTCTTTGCCTGGTGACTTGAACTTGATCCTTCATGGGACTTCTTTCTAAAAATAAAAACTTTTTTCTTTGGTGCTCTAGGGCTCCTTCTACGATCTAAGCCCTCTCAAATAGCTCATGGAAAGTCTTGACATAGAACTCTTTTATTCGTACTTACAACTCCTCATCCAAACCGTTTAGGAAAACTTGTCTTTTCAGTTCTTCACTGTGCTAATATGAGTCGGAAGCATATTAGAACAGTTGACTAAACTCCATCTCATATTGTTTTATCATTCTACCCCATTGCGTAATATGGAGAAAATCAGTGTTATATTGAACTTGGAGACTACTTGGAAAGTAGTTTTCCAAGAATTCTCGACAGAATATGTCCCATGTAATCGGGTTGGCAATTCTGACTCTTAGATTCCCACTAAACTCAAGCATTAAAACAAAGCATGTACATCATTACTGAGTCTCAGATAGCGGGGCACTTCAAAAGCCGAAAAGGATCTCTCAACCTACATTAACTAATCTTTTGCTTCATTAGGCTTACCAAAAGCCCCATCAAAGTATCTATTGCTCTTAATAAATTATGGAAGAGTAACCCGGTATGGTTTTGGCAGTAGTAGCAGTGGTAAAGGGGTGGTGTATGACTGCACTTCTGGTGGTGCAAGTGCCTTTGTAGTAGCCTCTTGTGCATTCATAATTGAGGGAGGAATAGGTGCTTACACATACTAGTCTTGTTCAAGGAATAGATTCAACAATTAGGCAAGTTGTCCTATAGTTGTTAGAACATCGATCGGTTGATTTTATGTTGGTGCAACTTGTGGATTTGGTAGAGGAGCAGCTTGTTGGTTGTCTTCTTCGACTGATTGATTGTTAGATGAGAGCTATACATGGTTTTGATTTATTTATGTTTGGCTGTTTAACATTCTATCATATGAGTTTCAAGCTTTTCTTAGTTTATTACTGTTAAGCAAAACTTTTGAAAATCATGAAAATTCACTTTGACTCAAAAGTCATCAAACTTAGAGAAGTGATCAAGAAATAAGCATAAGAATTCATAGAAATAGAATCATAAGTGACAAATCATAAAATAACCACAAGGAAACTTCATTGATAGGAAACATAAGCGAGTGAAAACCCTTACATCAGTGGGTTAAAAGAAAATGAAAAAGGCACAATAAAAAGAAAAGACATAATGAAACGAAACTTCAACAGACATAAAAAGCAAAATACATTCATGAACGTAAGATAGGTTGGAATCGATTAACATCTTTTGCCATTCTGATTACAAAATTTAATTGGTCTAGTGGGATTACTCAAAACATCTGACTCAACACATTCTTTCTTTCTAATTTGGTCACACTAACTTTTCCCTTCGTACGCAGCTTATGGGGAAGGAGGGGAAGGAGGGGTATTGGATCCCTTCTTGATTATCCCTTGTGCTTTTTGCTCACAATCTTTTCAAATATTAGCTCACAAAAATTCTCTTTCCCTTTTCTAGTGTGTGCAACTCTACTTGGGTCGATCTTCCATCATTATCTCCATGCCTAGGAATCTCACTTTTCGGTTTGTTATCTGAGAAAAATAACATGTGATCACTTGGAGATCTCTAATTTGCTGCCCTTCTAGGAGTAGGAGGTTTAAGATATGCTTCTTCACCCCATAGAATGCTCACTTTGTTCATATACATCTCATTTGTTAGTCTATCTAGTCATTCCTCCTTGGAGTCTACAACTACTACACAGTTATTTAAGGCTTAGATTTCTAAGGTGAGTTCTTGACTTGGGCGGTATGAAGGTTTTGGACTGAGAACATGAGTTGGGCTATTCCAGGTGGACATAGGTAGTTGTTGTTCCTCTTCCAGATCTTCTTCCTCTTCCTTCGCTTCTTTTCTAGTACATATGTGATCATCATCTTCCAACTGAATACCAATTTAGGTTTGGTTAGTGGTATGCATGATTCTTGCGGCTTTCAGAGGTTCCTAAATACTCTATGCCAATAGAAATGGCCTTCGTATTTTGCTCTCAACATGCATTTGTCCTTCAGTCATCATATGCATATATAAAAAGGGGACAATAGCTTGGAAATCAAGGAATGTGGTCATTCCTCCATGTCAAAGCAAAAAGTCATCTCTTGGAGCATGGTTTCTTATGCTAAATTCCCGCTATAAACTAGACGACATATATTACTTCTAACTCTTACCAATTTTGCCTCCTTAGCACGTCATACTTAACTTCCCCAACTATATCTTTCCACATGGTATGTTTAAGTCTTTCTTCCATATTGGACATCTCCTTAAGTGACTTAAGTCATCCTACTAGTGCAAAAATCTTCACATAGAATCCTTAGTCTCAACTGGTAGTTCACAAAGGTCTCATCAAATTCATTGCAAAAATCTTTAGCCCTTACCCTTACTTCTCCTAGGGATATCTATTCACAAAAGAAGAAAGTCAGCTTCTTAATTTCTACTTCTTAGTCTATTCATCTAGCTTTACTTGGTCTTCTCTATCTCCTTCTTACTTATTTTTCTAAGTCCAATTCTATTGTCATGTTTTCTTTATTATTGTTGCTCTGATACCAACTTAAATTGTCACGCCCCAAAGGGCATCCTAAATGTGATAGTCCACCACAATTAATATTAAAGTTTAGGAATAATCACCTTAGCAATGCAAAAGCTTCAATATTAGGTACAAGGCATACTTACACAACAATAGGAGACTTACCATGGAAACTAAATAGTTTAAGGAGATAACCATAAATCGCATTCAAGAATTATAAATCATAACTTTATAACTTAAATATAGAGTCTTACATATCTTAGCGGCATTCCTCTGCCAAAACTTACAATAAACCAAAGAGTCTTTACCAAAATAAAATTTACATAAGAAGTTTTCTATGGAAGTCTATGTCAAAACTACATCGTGGACTTCTTCCAAAAGCTTCTTAGATCAATTAGTCGATACATATGTTAAGATCCCTTAGGGTTTCAACCATAGATACTCGTGCTGCAACAAAAATCTAAGGGAGTATAAGCTTAACTAGCTTATGAGAACATTCCCAAAATGATGTACTCACATAAAATAAATCAAACAAGTTTTTTCTTAAGCAAGCATATGAAATGCAAAATCTATATGAGTAAACAATACATATGATTAACTAGAAATAATATGCTGAATGGATTAATGCTCTCCATTAGGGGTTGGGGTGTTACAGGCCTATACAACCACAATAAAAATTTTGTATACTTTCGAGCTCCTACATGCCATAAATTTTAGCAGATTTATCGGCTCCCACTTACCACCACTACTAGTTTCTCGTCCCACACGAGGGTATAGTAACGAAAATGATGTAACTCATTTCGTGATATGCATGAACCATTTATTATTTTTATTCTCGTTTGGGGTATTAGGGGTGGGTATATCATAGAGATAAACACAATAATATAACATGGCATTGAAGACAAAATTTATTAATCAATAATTTAAGTTTCGATATACTTAATTTATTTTACTAAACACTACGAACACAACCATATCCCATGATAATCCCCACATGCATATTCTATTTTTATCTTTTCCCTATTTTCTAATGCTTTTATACTACAAACACAAACATGAATACATAAAATAGGAGATAAACTCACACGACCATCTTTACACTTCAGTCAAATAGTCTTCTGGATAGGGACATCAAAATCTTCATTACCTAAATAAAAGAAATAACCATAATGAGTATTTTATAGAGGCTCTACTTAAATTTCTAGCTCTACTTATTCTATTTATGTTATTTATCCCAGTTACGAAAGTTTCAACTTAAAAAAGCTATAACTTGCTCATTTGAACTCAAAATTTGATATATTAGTATTCGTTTTCCACCTACTTTGAATGCTCTAACCATTTCTATGGTTATTTTTAACATTTAAGGCCATTTAGTTTCGAAATAGGTCGGTACAGATTACATCCTAAAGATTCCACACTTTGATGCTTTCAATTTCTAGAGTTTTGCTTCATTTGGACTTCTTAAGGTAAGCATAAAATATATCCGCCTTTACAAATCATATAGGAACATGCATAGCTCATGTGACATGCATGATCCTAGTGATGTTACTTAAAAATAGAATTTTTATCATAACATTCTCTTGTGGAAGTTAGAAAAAATAAACCTTTTTGTAAATCCATTTAGTAAATCTTCTTTCTTAGTTTCTTTTAATGTTGTAACTTAACTAAAAATTATGATTTAATATTTATTTGAAATATTGATTACCTTATACTATTTCAAAAACTTTATTTAATAACTTATTTTATATGACATGGTTTTCACTTATTTATGATTAAAATTTCTAAGTTGTATTTTATTTAAAATTTTCTTTGGTTTTTTAAGAAAAGCTCAGGTAGGTGACTTCTAAAATATTTATCTTTAATAAAAAGGTTTGTAAATACATTGTAAATAATATTTCCAAAAAATATAACAAAGAATTGTCATCATTTGTACTTTGAGAAAATTCTTTTTATCATAAAATCAACATCATCTATGACCATAAATGTGCATGAACTAAAATAGCAACTAAATTTAATAGTCATGGAATTATGCTAAGAACATGAAAATTAGAAATATATAAGTAAAAACATAAAGATATTAAAACAAAAACATGAGAGTCTTAGCTTGTTATCAAGACTCCTTAGAACATGAAATATTTCAGTCACCATAGGAATAAAATAAAACAAGCGTAAGGGAATAAAATATGGAAGTCTTAGGTTGTTATCAAGGCTTTCTGAGACTTGAAATATTTCTAATCTCATAAATAAAAAGCAAGATAAATAATAAGAAAACATGAGAGTTGTAACACCCTAAAATAAGGACATAACAACCTACCACGTGTCCTTCTCTTTTAAGAACACGCCAAGGCTAAAAATCTAAACCACAAGTATACATAATATAAAAATTCATAAACTCTCCTAAAGGATACCTATTTAAGTTATCTCATAAAACAAATCCTTTGAAGAAAACATCTTGTTGGTATAAACCAAGCCAACATAACTAATAATCCAAAAATCAAATAAAACTTATAACAATATCAAAGTTTATAAAAAGTAAATTTTCAAAACTTCACATCATGCTCTAAGTCTACCTTTAAGATCTATAATATCTTAAATGTCAACAAGATAGTCCACTCCACTAACGTCCTCTCCCTCATCTGTTACGCCCCAAAGGGTACTTAGATGGCAGTCGCCACATACATTAAAACTTAAGAATGACTTCCGAAGTCATGCGAAAGCTTTAACACCATATGTAAGGCATCTATCACAACAATAGGAGACATCGGTGGGATATGTAGTTTTGAGATAGCAAATATAGCATACAAGAAATATATAAAATATCTAACTTCAACATTACAAGAATATCATCCTTACATCATCTTAGGGCCATTCCCTCATCAAATCTCCAAATAACATAATATCAGCTTAGTCTTTCGCATAAAGAAACACTATTAGAACCAAAAGATATTAAAGGAAATCTATTCTAAGATCTTCAAAAGGATTTCCAAAAGCTTCCCAAAACATAATCCCCCTTGGGTTATGAAGTCCTCGGGCATAAGAGATATTGGTCCTGTTTTAACAAAAGTCTATCGGAGTGTAAGCACAACTAGCTTAGTGAAGAATATTCATGAATTAATACTTGTATCAATAGTTTCAAACAAGTTATTAAAACAAGCATATGAATGCATCAAGCAAGTGAGCAAGCAATACATATGATCTACCAGAAATCATATGTTTTGAATGGATTTACCCCTCCATTCAGTGGTTAGGTGTTTTTGGCTCTTCAAAACCCATCTTTTATGTATTTTTGGCTCCTACTTGCCCATCCTGAAATAGTTCTTTTGGCTCCTATTCGTCCGATCCTTAAATAGTTCTTTTAGACTTCTATTCACCCATCTTGCAGACTTACGGCTCCTGCAAACCCCACTATTACTCTTGCCCATCGAGTATAGTAGCTAATGTAATGAAGCTAATCTATGTGCATGTATTCAATTAATATAATTCATAATATATGATTAAAGTAATTTAAAGCGATCACAGAATTTGCACACACTCCAGCATAATAATAATAAAACACAATTTTATTAACAACAATTCATGTCTCGATATGGTTAGTATTCTTTCAACCGATATTATCATGCATAACCCATTTTCATATTTTTCCTACTTCTAGTGCCTCTAGCTATAAGTACAATCAAGCACGTAAAAGTAAAAGATAAACTCACTCGGCCACCTTACTAAAATCCTTTATTGGTAATGATCCTCCGAATATGGATCCTCCCAAACTTCGTTACCTAAATGAAAGAAATACCTGGAATGAGTATTTCGTGGAATCTCTACTTGAACTTTCTAATTCTATTCTAGTATTTGCATCAAAATTCAGATAGAAGGAAATTTCAACTTAAAATGACTATAACTACATTTTAACTTGGAATTTCACATATTATACCTTTTGCTACCTACCTCGAAAAGATATATCCATTTCTAAGATTATTTTTGTCATAAAAAGCCACTCGGGTTTCAAAATATCACGGTACAAATAATTACGAATTCAAAATCCTCAAAATATGATTTTCCAAACCTTTCTTTTTCCAAAAATCCTTAAACAAAATATATGGATATTTGTACAGTTAAAAATCCTTTGACATATATTTATACTCATATTGTATGCATGATTTTTGTAGTGTTGTCTCAACATCGATTTTTCACAAAACAATTTGTCTTTAAGAGTTTTAAAAATGAAAACTTTGAAAATTTCTCTTTTTTAAATTGCCAGAAGGAAAACTAAAATATACTTGGATTGTTATAAGTGAGTGTTTTCCTATTATAATTTCATTTCCTAGCTTTTCAAAAGTAATTTAATTTCACAAAATTTAGTTGTTTAAGTTATCTACCAACTTTATTTATAATGATTGAAAAATAAGCTTTTCAAATTTTTCTTAAGTTGTTGGTGTGGTCTAATATTTGGTTGTGTTAAATATATGTTTTCCTCTATTTTCATATTCTTTTTCTTCTTTTAGAAAATAAGTTCACTTTTAAAACTTTACTTTCTTGGCAAATTTTATTTATTTTTTTCCAAGTTGGTTCTAAAATAGTGAATGGTTTCACCTTGATTTGAAAAACTTGTTTTATTATTATGTTTATCAAGTGATGGCATAATCCTTTTTAGATAAGTACATAAGAAAAGCTTTCCTAATAAAGAATTGTCAATATTAGAACTTGGCAAAATTTTATTTTAATCCTTGAAAAGAGAATAACAATATTAAAACTAAGTCTTGTGGAAGTTTTCTTAGTAAATGATTTTCAACATCTATGATGAACCTATTTTAAGTTTAATGAAAGATATGGTTGGTTAAAATTTCAAGTTTAATGCTAAAATTTATATTTTTATGGAGTATTTAGTTCCTACTCATAAAAGTGATGAGTTTTCTTTATTATTTGAATGAATCTTCATTACTAACACTTTGAAATTTATGATTTGTTTGTGTAAACTCTGAAAAATTCATTAAAACAATAATTTGGATCTTTTGTTGAAAAATCTTTTGTTTAAGTAATAAGGAATTTAGTTTACTTTTCTTTATTAACAAAAGAACCCATTTTCATTTTTATTAAGACAACAACATTCTAATCATGTATATGGTTATGTAACAATAAAAAGTAAGAATAATGCATAATAGTAAGAAATATACATAGCAAATAAACATAATAATATGTCAAGTATTGGAACCTTAGCTTCATCAAAGCATCCCGATCAAGCATGAGAGTCTTAGCTTCATCAAAGCATCCTGATCAAGTATTGGAGCCTTAGCTTCATCAAAGCATCCCGAGACTAAGAATAGACTAGTCCCAAAGAAAAAAAAAAGGGAAAGAGAAAGCAATAATAAAAGAATAATAAAAGCAAGTTAGAGAGTTAGTAAGCATTTAGGTTCTAAGAAATACATAGATATACATATAAATATTAATATATATATATATAATGTTATATTAGGAGCATAATAACAACATAAAACATAAAAAATTAATAAAACAACATAGTAATAAAGTAAGGTTTGTTCTCAATAAGAACAAAACATGAACATAGTGTTGCTTCCATAACAATTATTTGTTAGGAAACACATACCATGATCATATTAAGTTACATGACATGGTAAACAAATATAGGTAGGATTTTACCTAAGACTGTTTTTTAGTGGAATGAAGATGGTAGATGAATATGGTATTATGTGAATAGTAAGGAATGATAAGTGGTTTATGTGTACTGAAGAATTATGGGAAAGATTGAATGGAAGAAGGTTTTTATAGAGAGAAGTTGTGGAGAAATTTTGACAGAGTTTTGTTATGTAAAATGAAGGTGTAAAAGAAGTGGAGGGAAAGGGGGTATTTATAGAATTTTGGAGTGAAAATTAGATGTAATAAAATAAATTAAAAAATAAATATATTGAGAAAAGAGAGAAGGAGGGCCAGCGGCATTACGGAGGAGGAGAGAGAGTGTTTTGATTAAATTTTGTATTTTTGTAATAAAAAAAAAGTAATGTATAAGGTATGATATGAATAAATTTGTGTTGAAAATGAAAAAGTATAAGAAATAGGTATATAGGCAGTAAGAAATAGGTTGTAAGAAAAATAAAGATAGTGAAATAAAAATGAATAGTAGAAACAGTACTATGAATAGTAGACTAGACAAATAAAATACTGGTAGTAATAAAAACACGCATAAACGAGCTATATCTAACATTTTTAGTTACCGAAAAATTATGAAACTGATATTTTTGGATTTCCTATATTATTATGAGTCTAATGGTATAAATGAAATATTTTTATCGTTCAGTGTTTCCGGGCACGGTTTTCGAAAATTGATCCCATTCGGATCCAAGAGACACGAGCAATTGACGAATCTGATATTTTTATACTTCCTTATATTATTACGAGCTATTATAAGCTATTAACTCAATTCCGTTGTCTAAGGTTTGAGAGTGTGAGATTGCCGGAGTTGAAACTGCTAGATTGTATTGATGTTTGTTCACTTTTGAAACTCCGGTTTGACTAGGGTTGGGGTTTAATCCAACTTTACCCTAGAAATTGAGAAGTTTACATTAGGGATCGGATAGATGAATTTTCTCATATTTGGGTTTTGAGTCGAACAATTATTGAAATTTCTATTTTTGTTTTTGAATATCCTCTTTTTCTTAAGACCATGAAATCTCATGTTTGATCTTGTTTAGGGTTCGGTTTTAACTTGGGTCTACTTTTAGGGTTTCGATTCGGTATTTTAATTCATGAACTATTTCTAGGAATTGCGAAAAATTTTAGGGGTTTACATCATCCGCATAAATGTTATATACTGATATGTCATACATAACTAGATATTCACTTGCTCCTGAAAATGATAAAAGAATGAGCGAAAATGCCTAGTACGCCAAACCACGAACAAAATGAAAATGTCACACAACATATGTATATATATTTTCATGCAACTACTCCTAATGCAATGAACACAATTTATCATCTTTAATTAATCAGCAAACAACACGTTTTAGAACTATAGTACTATAGTTCCAAACTTGGAGTTTCTCACGACTCTTGAAAAAAAATCAATATATAAAATAGGTAATTATAAATATATTGGTGTTGGAGAATCATCCGCACATTACGGCCTCTACCAAAACCTAATCTAGCAGAATCATTTCTATGCACAAATCCACTCGGGACAACCTCATACATAGATCATCAGGATGCCTCGTTAGTATCACGCTCTGCATAGTTTTTACTAACCAAAGCCAAACACAAGCAACAAAACAATTTTATATGTTATATAGAATTAGATTAATTTGTATTCTAATCCTACAAACACAACAAACAGATCTAAACCCACAAGCACATGTAACAAACAAGGTAAGGACGTACTTGTACCAAATTCTAGGAACGGTACTCTAAATCATCCAAATCTGTTTTTATAACACAACTCCTAATTCAACAGAACCTAATAATATGAATAGATAAAATTCAAAATACATCTCATCAGATTAACCTAAATTTATTCATATCTAAAACCTAAATTTCTACATAATATCAAATCTATACCTTTTTTCCTTAATCACAACACCAAAATCTTTCAATTCGACAAATCTCCTCAACCGTTTCTTTAAACCCTAGAATTTCATTCAACACCATATATACCAGAAATCAACAACTGTCATTTTTATAAAATCATAAAGATAAAAACTTTAAAATACTTACCTAATTCAATTCAAAATCCTTTTAACACCAAAATCAGATCTATAGATAAGAAGGATTTTCTCCAATCTCCCTTCAAATAACAAAAAAATTCTAAGGAATTATAAAATTGTATATCTTCAAGGAAAAAATGGTTTTTTAATTGCTTAGTCTGATCCTCAATCTTCCTTAAACATCCACTCTTCAGATCTCCAAGAAAATTAGAACCGTTTCTCCAATTCTCCTTTAAGACAATAAATAAAACCCTAAGAACTTTGATAAATCTATAAAACTAGAACAAATTTGATGATTCCATTACCTGATTTTGAATAACGACTTCTCTTGATGGCTAGAAACACTTCAAAGGATGTCTGCTAGGTTTAGGGTTTAGTCGGAGAAAAGAACAAAGAAAGAATATATAAGGATTTGTGACTTTTCATCTTCCATCATGTGTTTGTCATGTGATCAAAATTTCACTAAAATTAGACTTTGTTGAAAATTTCAACCTTATAATTTATATAAATGGACACTTTTATCCTTCTTTATGTATTATTTAGTTGTATATTACAGGAGTCTTAGATTTATATTAAAGCTCCTCGAGACTTGAATTTTCTCCAGTCTCCTTCGGACTTGAAAATGGACAAGTTAAATGCTAGAAGTCGATTAGTCTTATATATAAGAGTATCAAATAAATAATGTGTAAGTAATAAAAGTGTTAAATAAAAAGAGTTAGATTAGTGAGCATTTTAGGTGCTAAAAATATATATTATTGTCGAGCCTGGATTTTTTCACTTATCTGATTCATTTCTCCTAACCCGATTCACATTAAACCCGAACCCATTTAACATGAATCCTCGACTAGGGGTTAAAAGAAATTTTAATTTTTTGAAAACTTTTTAGAGTCGCCACCCGATATAAATCGGGAAAAAATAAAAAGCTAGGATCAATGGGTCGGTTGATCCTAACTTAGCTACTAGTCTGTGAAAATTTGATTTAAAAAACAAACTTTTAAAACCAGATATCATGGATTCGGGGGCTAACCTATTAAAACCAAATTGGTTACCACTTTTGGAATTTTAAATTTATAATCAATCCTTTATATGCTCAAAAAAAAAACTCTAATAATATATTACAACAGAAATATTTACAAGTCAAATCATTCATTTTATTTTTTTACATGTTTTTCTTCATTTTTACTTTTTATTATTTTTTTTAGAACATGAATAATAACAAACATATTTCTTTTTTTTTTAAAAAATTATATTTACAAAAAAACAAAACTTTTTTTATTTTTTATGTCGCCCCGCAGGTGCCTACGTACTCGCTAATCGAGATCAGACAAAACGTAGTTCTTTTAAAAAAGAACTTAATTTGTTGATCAATTTTATATTTTTGAACTCTTTTCACTTTAAATTCATTAAATTTTGAATTTTTATGAAACCATTTTTGATGATCCTATGATCTAATCAATTGATTTTCATTTCATGAAAATGCAATTTTTCTAAGTCCAAAATCATTTTTCCAAGATCATTTTATGATAATTTATGGCTAATTTAATGCTACATGAAAATATTTTGATTGAACTTTGGATGATTATTTCCATAGCTAATTTATGAAAATAATTTGATGAAAACTCGGATTATTCTCATAGCAAATTTATGAGAATGATTTGATGAAAACTTGGATTATTCTCATAGCTAATTTAATGCTATATGAAAATAATTTAGATTAAAAAATTTAATCCAAACTCACCTGGACCGTTGGATTGTTCGGATCAGATCTGGAACGCTGATCGGGATGTGGACCGTTGACCGTTGACCATTGACTGCGCAGGTAGACTGAGATCAACAATCAATTTGTTTTTCTTCCCCCAAGAACAAATTGATCGCTTGCAATTGGTTCGAAATGACAGTGAAATGAGATTACCATCACACGGCTTGGACCTCGACTAAAAGCGGATTGGACTTTGGATCTGATCTGGAGCGCTGATCTGGATGTGGACCGTTGACTATTGACCGTAGACCATTGACTGCACGAGTAGACTGAAACCAACAATTGATTTGCTCTGCTTCTTCTTTTTTTTTTTCTCTCTCTCTTTTTGTGTTTTTCTTCTCTCTAAACTCTTACTTTGAAAATTTTTGAATGCTTTGAATCTCTGAGTAATCCTTGTAATTGTCGTGTTCCTTTTGTTCATGGATCATTCCTATTTATAGATCCATGGTCTGATTTCAGTTACGAATTGCATTTAATGACTTCCCAATTTTTCGTAAAAAATTTAATTCGAAAATTGAATTTGATTCATTCGTAACTGACGAAATTAATAATCAGTTACGAATTGCATTTAATGACTTTCCAATTTTTCGCAAAAAAATTTAATTTGAATTTGGTTCATTTGTAACTGTCAAAATTAATGATCAGTTATGAATTGCATTTAATGACAAAATTCATTTGTAACTGACAAAATTTAATTCGAAAATTGGAATTTAATTCATTCGTAACTGACGAAATTAATGATCAGTTACGAATTGCATTTAATGACTTCCCAATTTTCTGAAAATTGGAATTTGATTGATGATCAGTTACGAATTGCATTTAATGACTTCCCAATTTCCTGAAAATTGGAATTTGATTTGTTCGTAACTGATGAAATTGATGATCAAATCATCGAATATTCGATCCTGTCTCTATATAGGATCAATTGAATCGTTCAAATTCATTGAATTTGATCAGCCGCCATTGATGATTCTTCAATAAATCCAGTCTATCCCATGCCGACATTGAATCCTCATCCTTATTTGCTTCTTCATGGAATCAAACCCAGGTCCTGTGGCTGGTCTAGTCATATGGGTCAGTGGTCTTAACTGTTAGGCCGTTAGCCTGTACCTGGTTGGGTTCAACAAATTTAAACTTTAAGACTCATTCAAAATAATTTTTGAAAATTTGTTTAATTATCTTTATGAACAATTTATAACAAAAATATGTATTATATCAAGCTCAAATAATTTTTTTTTATAATAATGTATTTTTTTCTCTTTTTTTTGTTTATTTTTGAAAAGACACACTTTTTTTTTCTCATTTTTTTTTATTTATTTTCCTTACTACTTCTTATTTTTGCTACTTTTGATTTTTTTGTGCTATTTTTTGATTTTTATCTATTTTTACTTTTTTTGTGAGCTTGACATAATACTAACTTTTATCATAAATTTGAGCCTTAAATTGAGCAAAAATTGGGTGTCTACAGCTGCCCTCTTTGCGGTGAAGTTTGAGCAAAACTTTACCACAAAGACCAAAAGATAGCCAATTTTTGCTCTTTGACAGAACCAGGTCGTCATTTTTGGACTTCTAGACAAATGGTATCAACTTGATAGGATGGATTGGGTCATTTGGTCTTGGTCATCATCTGAAATGGATTTCTAAATTTGGTCTTGATCACCATCTTTAATGGATGGATTTCTGAATTTGGTTACCGTGCTAACCATCTGTCGATTTCAGACTTTGATATTTGCTAGGTCAACTGTCGGACCTAGACTTAGAAAACTGATAGACCATCTGTCGGGTCTAGATTTTGAGATTTGCGAGGTCAACTGTCGAACCTAGACTTAGAAAACTAATAGACCATCTATCGGGTCTAGATTTTGCTAGGTCAACTGTCGGATCTATGGGCTTTGGTTTGGTCATTTGCCGGACCTATGGGCTTTGGTTTGGTCATTTGCCAGACCTATGGGCTTTGATTTGGTCATTTGCCCGACCTATGGGCTTTGGTTTGGTCATTTGCCGAACCTATGGGCTTTGGTTTAGTCATTTGCCGGACCAATGGGCTTTGGTTTGGTCATTTGCCGGACCAATGGGCTTTGGTTTGGTCATTTGCCGGACCAATGGGCTTTGGTTTGGTCATTTGCCGAACCAATGGGCTTTGGTTTGGTCATTTGCCGGACCAATGGGCTTTGGTTTGGTCATTTGCCGGACCAATGGGCTTTGTTTTGGTCATTTGCCGGACAATGGGCTTTGGTTTGGTCATTTGCCGGACCAATGGGCTTTGGTTTTGGTCATTTGCCGGACCAATGGGCTTTGGTTTGGTCATTTGCAGGACCAATGGGCTTTGGTTTGGTCATTTGCCGACCAATGGGCTTTGGTTTGGTCATTTGCTGGACCAATGGGCTTTGGTTTGGTCATTTGCCGGACCAATGGGCTTTGGTTTGGTCATTTGCCGGACCAATGGGCTTTGGTTTGAAAACTTGGATGGGCTTCAAGCATTTTTTTCTTTGAAACTTGGTTTGAAAACTTGAATGGGCTTCAAGTTTTTCTTTTTAGAAAACTTGGATGGCTTCAAGTTTTTCTTTTTTTTGGAAAACTTGGTTTGAAAACTTGGATGGGCTTCAAGCATTTTTTTTCTTTGAAAACTTGGTTTGAAAACTTGGATGGGCTTCAAGTTTTTCTTTTTTTTGGAAAACTTGGTTTAAAAGTACCCTATGAACTGCGTTTGGTTTTAACATTAGTGCGCTTCTTGAGCTGACACTCGACTTGTTAAGGTGCTCCTTGAGCTGGCCTAAAACTTACAACTTGACAAGGCAGCACAACACTTCCTTGAGTTAGCGATTCTCAATTTGAGGAATAGGATGAAGCTCATACTATCCTAAAGATTAAAAAAAGACAACGCTCCCTTAAGCAGACTATCCTGATGCTGAAGAAATAGGATGATGCTCCTTTGGGCATATAATCCTAAAGATTGAAAGGTAAGATGACGCTCCTTTGAGCGGGTGACCCTAATACTTAGGATGACGCTTTTTTTTTTTGGAGCAATCGATCCTAAAACTTAAACAAATAGGATGACGCTCATTTGAGCAGGTGATCCTAAAACTTAAACTTGAAAATCAAGTTTTGAAAACCGTAGCCTGAAATTTTTTTTTTTTTTTTTGCTAATTTTTTAATGTGGGAAATTCTTCCCCTTTTTCATTGAAAATTTTTAAGAAAACCTTGAGAATCTTTTTCTTTTAAAAACCAAAACCTTTTTTTTTTCTTTTTTTAATTCTTTTATTTTAATTTAAAAAAACTTATTTTCTCCTTTTTATTACTTTTCAGATATTTGGAAAAAACTTTTTTATTTTTATTTTTTTTTGGAAGAAATTCCTTCTTTTCTTGAACCTTTTAAAGGTAAAAAGTTTCTTTTTTTTTTTGAATTCCAACTTTTTTTTAAAGTTACCAACAGGTAAAAATAATCATAAATAGGGTTTGCCCCATTGATCACTCATTTTTTTTTTCAGCCTAAGGCTTCACTATTAACCACCTAAGGTCTTTTATTGAAAAATTTTAATCATTGGGGGCAAAGTTTTTCTTTTAGGACATTAATTTGAAAATTGGGGCATTGTTTCCAACTTTGGGGCAATTAATTCCTAACCCTGAGGCAGACTTCTTTCAAATTGGGGCAAATGATTTCATGCCCCTGGGATGATTCTTACACCAAGGTTGGTTATCTTATTTTAAGTTACCTAATCAAAGAGGACTTCCTTACACTCTCTTAGGCTTATTTTCACACATTTGACTCGGATTCCAAAAATTATGGTCCGGCTTGCAAGTGACACACTTTGGTCAATCTATTAGGTCTTTTTTGGACTGTAATGTGGGTTTTGGTTGTTGGCTTTAATCAAAAAGAGATATTTCATAAAGGCTTTTTTTTTTTTTTGAAAATTTTCAACACATCCCGGGTTTACAAGTCAAGAACCCTTAAGGAAAACTTGAATATGCACTTATTCCTAGTTTCAAGAGCATTAATAAATCAACTCCTTTGATCCAAAGAGTCTCTAAAGGGTGGAATTGTGGATGGGCCCATAATATAGATTTTGGACCTTGTGTTTTGATGGGCTTTGAACTTTGAGCATGTGCCCCCAGTGTTTGGGTATGATCACCTTGTGTGATTGTCTTCCATCAGGGTGGAATTGTGGGTGGGTCCATGATATAAATTTTGGACCTTGTGTTTTGATGGGCTTTGAACTTTGAGCATGTGCTTGTAATTTCTTGGTTTAATCACCTTGCTTGGCTATTCTTCATTTTTTTTTTCATTTTTTTTTGGCACTTTATTCATGTATCCCTTTTTTCTTCTTCTTTTGCAAGGTGATTTGTATTTTTTCCATTGGAGCTTATAGCTCAAAGTATATGGATTGTGTATGGTTTGGGATAGAAACTCTTCTTCCTTTCAAAGGAAATGATTTATTTATGTCAATTGACTACTCTTGAATTGATGCAACTAGCAAGGCAAGTGCATATAAGTTAATCCTTTTTCTCCTTGATAATGACCCTGACCTCCAAATTGCCCCGTTGTGGGGTACCCTAATGTAGGGTGGTTCTTGACAGGGCTTAATTTTAAAAAATTCTTCCTTAATAGGCTCAAATGGGTTAACAAAGGATAATGTGTTTAGGACTTTGAAATGAATGCCTAATGTCACTTTGACCTATGTATCAAATTCAAACTAGACCTCCTTTAAGGAATGAGTCCATTTTATCTCTCACAATTCACTCCACTCTTAGTGTGTAGGGTAGGTGTTTGGGATTAAGTTTGCCTCTTTTCATCTTAGGCAATCATTTTAGTGAGATATTTCTCTTGGCTTACAATCATCCATTTTTAATTGCCTCAAGATATTTAACTAAATGCCCCATTTGGGTTTATCTTTTCAACAAATGCCCCTTAATTGGTAAAGTCCTTTTGGTTGCCCCTAATTTTGATTTCATTTGCCTTTAGCTTAAAATGAATGATCATTGGGGTAACAATTTTGAAACATTCTTTTTCTGTTGGCAATTTTCCTTCTTTTCTAATTTTTTATTTTTTATTTTTTGAAAATAACTTTTATTCTCTTTCTCATTTGTTGGAAAACAACTTTCATTTTTTTTCTTAAAAAAAAATTGTTGGAGAACAAGTTTGAAAAACTTTTATTCTCTTTTTTTTTTTTTTTGTTAGACAACAACTTTTTGTTCTCACTTTTTATTTTAAAAAATCTTCAAAAAAAAGAAAGAATGTTTGAAAATGATTATTTATCCTAAAGTGGAAAAAGATATTTACAAAAATAATTCTTTTTTTTTCTTTTTTCTTTAAGGCAAAAATTATTTTACAAGAATAGTGGAACAAAAAGACCCCCCTTTTTCTTTTGGAAAGGAATTCAAATGGGGGTTGATTTTTACAGGGATGATTATCCTGAAGACAAGGGAGAGGAATACATATGACAAAGGTAATTTTGATTGGAGAGGACTATAACTATAGGTGGACAAAATTTACTCTATGAGTATTTACAAGTCTACTGTACACATTTTATTTTATTTTATTTTTTTCTTAAAAAAAATGCAAAGATGCAAGCATACAGATGCAATTGGGGATAATGACCTTGAAAATTTGATGAAAAAATTTTGCTGGAGTTGATGAAAATTATTTTTTTTTTGAAAACCTTTTTTTTTAAAGCAAAAAAAAAATAACTCCATTTTTTAAAAAAAATTTTGGTCACTATCCATATAAATGGAGATAAGGACCCTGAAAGTTTTGGTGAAAAAGTTTTGTTGGAATTGATGAAAAATCATTTTTTTGAAAATCTTCTTTTTTTTAAAAAAATAACAAAATTAATAAGACTCCATTTGAGAAAAAAAAATTAGTCACTATCCATGCCAATGGGGATAATGACCAAAAAAACTTTACTTGAAGTGGTATTATTTTTTTTAAAAAATAAAGGTTTAAAAACCATTTCAATCTAAAATTTTATTTACTAAAAAAAATGTTTGATTTTTGAAAACTTCCTTTTTTAGGAAAGAAACAACTCCACATTTAAAAAAAATTTGGTGGACTTTTTTGAAAATTTTTTATTTTTGAAAAAACATTTTTTGGAAGAAAAACAACTCCATTTTTTTTGAAAAGTTTGGTCAAAATCCCATGTTAATGAATGCATGATTTGGTGAGGTTCTATAGGTTCCCCGATTTAGTGGTACTAAACCGGAGTGGGAGGACATTTCTTGATCTAGAGGGTGGAAAGCCACAGCCCCCGGACCTTACTTCGTCCTCCTCGCTTAGGCTCTTAAGACGGCCCTGGTACGACCGTATCTAGCACACAATCATGCTAATGCAAATGCAAATGCAAATAAATAAATAAACAAACAATCAAGCTTTTGCCTTCTATTTTACATACCTGCAAGGTTAGTATATATTTACAAAACAATTATTCAATATAATATACAAAGAATTATATATTCACAAAAATTGAGCAAGGATAAATTTAAAATTTAAAATTCCTAAGTGGCTAGCCCTCTTTTTTTAAAAAAAATTTAGGCGTCCCCAGTGGAGTCGCCAAGCTGTCGAGCCTGGATTTTTTCCACTATCTGGTTCATTTCTCCTAACCCGATTCACATTAAACCCGAACCCATTTAACATGAATCCTCGACTAGGGGTTAAAAGAAATTTTAATTTTAAAAATTTTAGAGTCGCCACCCGATATAAATCGGGAAAAAAAAAAAGCTAGGATCAATGGGTCGGTTGATCCTAACTTAGCTACTAGTCTGCGAAAATTTGATTTAAAAAAAACTTTTAAAACCAGATATCATGGATTCGGGGGCTAACCTATTAAAACCAAATGGTTACCACTTTTGGAATTTTAAATTTATAATCTATCCTTTATATGCTCAAAAAAAAAACTCTAATAATATATACAACAGAAATATTTACAAGTCAAATCATTCATTTTTTTTTTTTATGTTTTTCTTCATTTTTACTTTTTATTATTTTTTTTAGAACATGAATAACAACAAACAATTTCTTTTTTAAAAAAAAATTATATTTACAAAAAAAACAAAACTTTTTTTATTTTTTATGTCGCCCCGCAGGTGCCTACGTACTCGCTAATCGAGATCAGACAAAACGTAGTTCTTTTAAAAAAGAACTTAATTTGTTGATCAATTTTATTTTGAACTTTTTCACTTTAATTCATTAAATTTTGAATTTTTATGAAACCATTTTTGATGATCCTATGATCTAATCAATTGATTTTCATTTCATGAAAATGCAATTTTTCTAAGTCCAAAATCATTTTTCCAAAATCATTTTATGATAATTCATGGCTAATTTAATGCTACATGAAAATATTTTGATTGAACTTTGGATGATTATTTCCATAGCTAATTTATGAAAATAATTTGATGAAAACTGATTATTCTCATAGCAAATTTATGAGAATGATTTGATGAAAACTTGGATTATTCTCATAGCTAATTTAATGCTATATGAAAATAATTTAGATTAAAAAATTTAATCCAAACTCACCTGGACCGTTGGATTGTTCGGATCAGATCTGGAACGCTGATCTGGATGTGGACCGTTGACCGTTGACCATTGACTGCACAGGTAGACTGAGATCAACAATCAATTTGTTTTTTCCCCCAGGAACGAATTGATCGCTTGCAATTGGTTCGAAATGACAGTGAAATGAGATTACCATCACACGGCTTGGACCTCGACTAAAAGCGGATTGGACTTTGGCTCTGATCTGGAGCACTGATCTGGATGTGGACCGTTGACCATTGACCGTAGACCATTGACTGCACGAGTAGACTGAAACCAACAATTGATTTGCTCTGCTTCTTCTTTTTTTTTTTCTCTCTCTCTTTTTGTGTTTTTCTTCTCTCTAAACTCTTACTTTGAAAATTTTTGAATGCTTTGAATCTCTGAGTAATCCTTGTAATTGTCGTGTTCCTTTTGTTCATGGATCATTCCTATTTATAGATCCATGGTCTGATTTCAGTTACAAATTGCATTTAATGACTTCCCAATTTTTCGTAAAAAATTTAATTCGAAAATTGGAATTTGATTCATTCGTAACTGACGAAATTAATAATCAGTTACGAATTGCATTTAATGACTTTCCAATTTTTCGCAAAAAAATTTAATTTGAATTTGGTTCATTTGTAACTGTCAAAATTAATGATCAGTTACGAATTGCATTTAATGACAAAATTCATTTGTAACTGACAAAATTTAATTCGAAAATTGGAATTTAATTCATTCGTAACTGACGAAATTAATGATCAGTTACGAATTGCATTTAATGACTTCCCAATTTTCTGAAAATTGGAATTTGATTGATGATCAGTTACGAATTGCATTTAATGACTTCCCAATTTCCTGAAAATTGGAATTTGATTTGTTCGTAACTGATGAAATTGATGATCAAATCCTTGAATATTCGATCCTATCTCTGTATAGGATCAATTGAATCGTTCAAATTCATTGAATTTGATCAGCGCCATTGATGATTCTTCAATAAATCCAGTCTACCCATGCCGACATTGAATCCTCATCCTTATTTGCCTCTTCATGGAATCAAACCCAGGTCCTGTGGCTGGTCTAGTCATATGGGTCAGTGGTCTTAACTGTTAGGCCGTTAGCCTGTACCTGGTTGGGTTCAACAAATTTAAACTTTAAGACTCATTCAAAATAATTTTTGAAAATTTGTTTAATTATCTTTATGAACAATTTATAACAAAAATATGTATTATATCAAGCTCAAATAATTTTTTTTTATAATAATGTATTTTTTTCTCTTTTTTTTTGTTTATTTTGGAAAAGACACACTTTTTTTTTTCTCATTTTTATTTATTTATTTACCTTACTACTTCTTTTTTGCTACTTTTGATTTTTGTGCTATTTTTTTATTTTTATCTATTTTTACTATTTTTTTGTGAGCTTGACATAATACTAATTTTTATCATAAATTTGAGCCTTAAATTGAGCAAAAATTGGGTGTCTACAATTATATACATGCATAAACATATAGAGAAGTTAAGTTAGTTAAGTACACGTGAACCATATGATTACAACATGAACATAATAGAAAACATTGTATGTTGTTTTTCAAGTTTCCATTCCTAGCATGAAGCATCATTGGAATTATTTTGGAAACTTTTAGGAACAACATACACGTGTTAAACATGATGATATATGATAAGTGTGTAGAGTGTTTACCTAAGTTATGGATGAAAGGAAAAAGAGAGACAAAAGAGAGAGAGAGGTGGCGACAACTTGGAGAAAGAAAAGAGAAGAAGAGAGTTTGAAAGTAAGATTTATAAGAGTTTTGTTAAGACAAATGAAGATATGTGGAAGAAGTAGAGGGAATGGGGGGTATTTATTGATGGAAATTAGGTAATTTAAGTATGAAGTTAAATGAAAAGAAAAGGAAAATATGAGAGAGAGGACATGGGGGGTGCCGGCCATGCTTACAGGAGTGAGAGGGAGAGAGAACAATTAATAAAATTTGATTAAGAAAAGTTACATAATCACGACTAATATGGATAATGATGTGTAACAATAGTGACCCCCTGTCGAGCCTGGATTTTTTCCACTATCTGGTTCATTTCTCCTAACCCGATTCACATTAAACCCGAACCCATTTAACATGAATCCTCGACTAGGGTTAAAAGAAATTTTTGAAAACTTTTTAGAGTCGCCACCCGATATAAATCGGGAAAAAATAAAAGCTAGGATCAATGGGTCGGTTGATCCTAACTTAGCTACTAGTTTGCGAAAATTTGATTTAAAAAACCAAACTTTTAAAACCAGATATCATGGATTCGGGGGCTAACCTATTAAAACCAAATCGGTTACCACTTTTAGAATTTTAAATTTCTAATCTATCCTTTTCATGCTCAAAAAAAAATTTTAATTAAAACATTATAGCAAAATATTTACAAATCAAATCATTCATTTTTTATTTTTTATTATTTCTTTATTTTTATTTATTTTTTTTTAATATCAATATCAACAAATAGATTTCATTTTTTTTTACAAAAAAACTTATATTTACAAAATAATTATTCACAATATTAAAAAACAAAAACATTTTTTTTATTTTTTATGTCGCCCCGCAGGTGCCTACGTACTCGCTAATCGAGATCAGACAAAACGTAGTTCTTTAAAAAAGAACTTTAATTTGTTGATCAATTTTAATTTTTTGAACTATTCTCAATTTAAGTTCATTAAATTTTAAAATTTTTTGTGAAAATCATTTTTGATGATCCTATGATCTAATCAATTGTTTTTTTTTATGAAAAACATATTTTTCTAAGTGCAAAAATCATTTTTATTATTTTTTTTTTTTCTAAAAAATTTTGGTTTTGAAAAGTCCAATTTTTTCATTTTTATCTATTTTTATCATTATTATTATTTTTTTATTTTTTATTTTTATTATTATTTTTTTAAAAAAAAAATCATCACACATCCACAATATATCCAGAATAATTTACAATATATTAAAATTATTTTTCATGCATTAAATATGCATTTCTAAGGCAATTTGTGTATAAATACACATTAAAAATATTCAAAAAATATCAAAAATATCAAAAAAAATAAATTTATTTAAAAAATAAATATTTGATTTTTCTGGATTTTTCTGAATTTTTTATGAATTTTTATAAATTTTTTATAATTTTTTATTATTTTCTGAATTAATTATATAATAAATTATTAATAAAATAATGCGGATTAACCTGGACCGTCGGATGAAGCGGACGAGATCTGGAGCGTCGATCTCGCTGACCGATCTGGATCGTCTGATCTTGTTGACTCGATCTGAGCCGTCTGATCGCTTGATGAAATCTGGGCCGTCTGATCGCTTGATTGAATCTGGGCCGTCTGATCTGCTTGATCAAATCTGAGCCGCTGATCTGCTTGATTGAATCTGGGCCGTCTGATCTGCTTGATGAATCTGGGCCGTTGATCTGCTTGATCAAATCTGGACTGTCTGATCTGCCTGATGAAATCTGGACCGTCTGATCAGAGTTGACCGTTGACTGATGACCGACGACCGTTGACCGATGACCGACCGGGTTGGATTCGGATCTTCGAGTCGGATCTTGGAGCTCCGGCGGTGTGAAGAAGACGATGACGCGACTTTTCGAGGCGGATTCCAGTGGCTCCGGTAGTCCTAGGCAGCTGGAAGCTTGTCGGCCCGACTCCTGCTGCGACGGCGCGTCCTTTGGTGGTGGTGGCGTTCACTCAGAACGGCGGCAAGGGGCAGCTCTGGCAGTGGTTGTACGGCGGCGTTAATGAACAAAATTTAAAAAAAAATTCAGAGAGAAATCCGATCAATTCGATCAAATCTAAGCACATTAAATCATCCAAATCAAGTTTCTAACATTGCTAACACACTCAATTTTGATCAAATTCGATTCAATCACTTCGAATTTGAAAAATTCGAATTTTTTATCCTAAATTCGAGAACTTCGAATTGGCTTTGTTATGTATGTGTTTTCTTGAAATTGACTTGTGCCTTTTGCTCCTAGGACCTCCTATTTATAGGTTGCAAGCTTAATTTTCAGTTTCGAACAGTTTCAAAAATGAATCAATTTTTGCCCCTTGATTTTTCCATGAATTTAATCAATAATTTGGGTTTGATTCAATCTTGTAACTGATGAATTGATGATTGCTTTCATATCCTCCATGTCAGATTCATCCAATCAATTTTTGTAACTCCTCATTCATGTGCAATTGAATGCTTTATAAATTGAATTTTGTAACTTTTGGGTTGTTTTTTGCACTAATCTTTCATATTCTATAACCACTTTGCAATTCCATCATCAATTTTGATAATCAATGTTGTTTTGTCAGTTAAAAACTGATGCAAAGTAAGGCAAAAGTCACATTTGAGGAAAATGAAAAGACAAAAATGATAAAAAGGAAAAAATTTGCCTTTGCTAGGGTTTGAACTTGTGTCATTGAGCTTGGATGTGTTTGGGTCAATGCATTTAACCAACAGGCCATTTGGCCTGTGCCTTGATTACTTAGCCAACTTCATCAATACTTAAGGCCCTTTTTTTTTTTTAAAAAAAATGAGTTTAATTAAATTTCAAGCCTTAATTAATTGAGCAAAAATTGGGTGTCTACACCCCCTACATGAAGTTATTATTTTAGACGATCCTATGGAAGATATATGTATTCGGGGCTGCTTATATCAACCCTTAAGCAATTGCTACTACTTAGGATCCTCAGATTCCTAGTGGCATGTTGTTGAAGTGTGAGTGCTCATGTAGACCCCGAATTTTTTGAGAATGGTTTTAGAATACCGAATCGAAATCCTAAAATTTGACCCAAGTTGAAACCGAATCTTAAACAATTTCGATTATGGGATTTCATAAGAGAATCCTCATAAACAAAAATAAAAATTTCAATAATCGTTCGATTGAAAAATCCAATCATGAGGAGGTCTATCTATCCAATCCCTAAAGTAAACCTCTCAATTTATAGGGTAAAGTTGGGTAAAATCTAACCCTAATCAAGCCGGAGTTTTAAAAGTCAACAAAGATCAAGACAATCAAACAATTTCAACTTCGGCAATCCTGTGTTCTTAAACCCTAGACAACGAAATTAAGATAATTGTGGAAATGATTTGTAATAATATAGGAAAGCTTAAAATATCATATTCGCAATTTTTGGGTGTCTTTCCGATCCGAACGGGATCAGTTTTCAAAAACCGTGTCCTGATGCACCGGATAGTGAAAATATTTCGAAAATACCATTAGACTCGTAATTATACAAGGATTTCAAAAATATCAGTTTCACAATTTTTTGGTAACTAAAAATATCAAATATAGCTTGTTTACATGTATTTTATTACTACCGGTATTTTATTTGTCTAATCTATTATTCATAGTACTATTCCTACTATTCATTACTATTTCACTATCTCTACTTTTTCTTACACTTATTTCTTACTATCTATATACCTATTTTCTTACTTTTTATCTTTCCAATACATCTTATATCAAATCATATCTTACATATTAATTATTTTCTTACAAAATACAAACAACTCACTCTCTCTTCTTTCTCTCCCATAGCCGGTGCAATTCTCCTCTCTCTCCCTCTCATTTATTTTTTTAATTATTTTATTACACCTAATTTTCACTCCAAAAATTATATAAATACCCCATTCCTCCTTCATTCTTTCACACATCCATTTTACATAACAAAACTTTACAAAATTCTCTCTCAAAACTCTCTCCAACAATTCTCTCTCCAAACACTATCTACCGTTTACTACTCTTCAAGAAAAATAACAAACAAACTACTCATTCATCTCTTTTCAAATCCTCCATTAAACCTTAGGTAAAATCTTACCTATATTTCTTTATCATGTTCATACAACTTAGCATGAGTTTAGTGTATGTTTCTTAGACTCATGAGAGTTAAAGAAGTAACAATATGTTCATGTTTTATTTTTGTTCTTATTCATATTTTACATTATGTTGTTATGTTGATGTTATTATTGTTATTATTAATTTTGCTCTAATCTAACTTCTATATAGTATTATGTATATTATGTATATATATTTCTTTAGAGCATATAAGCTCACTTGTTATTTATTTATTTTCATGCCTTGCAATTTATTTATTTACTTGTTTCAAGCAATTTATTAAGACTAGTCTTAGACTTGTCCATATCAAGTCAAAACGATTTTTCTTTCTTTCCTTTTCTTTTCTTTTCTTTTGGGACTAGTCTATTCTTAGTCTCGGGTTGCCTTGATGAAGCTAAGGCTCCCAATACATAATTGGGATACCTTATTGAAGCTAAGGTTCCCAACGCTTGACCATATTATTATTACGTTTATTTGCTTATGAATATTTCTTTCTTATTATGTATTATTCTTACCTTTTCATTACTACATAATCATATTCATGCATGATTAGAATGTTGTTGTCACAAATAAAAATAAAAATGGTTTCTTTCTTAAACAAAGGAAAAGTGAACTAGATTTCTTAACAAAGGATTTTTCAAACAAAAAGTCTAAGTATTGTTTTTAAATAAATTCTTTTCAAAAGCTTAAATAAGTTAATCATAAGTTTTAAAGTATTAGTGTCCAAGATTTCTTCAAATGAAAAGAACTCATTTCTTTTATAAATCAAAATACTCCATAAAGATAAAGTTTTTAGCATTGAACTTAAGACTTTAACTCGACCATATCTTTTATAAAACTGAAATAGTTTCATTATAGACTTCAAAAATCACATACTAAGAAAGTTTCTTCAAAACTTAATTTTTATATTGTTATTCTCTTTTCAAAATCAAAATAAAATTTTGCTAAGTTCTAATATTAACAATTATTTATTAAGAAAGCTTTTCTCATAAACTTATCTAAAAAGAATTATTCCACCACTTAACAAATATTAAGAATAAAACAAGTTTTTCAAACCAAGGTAAAATCAACTCACTATTTTAGAAACCAACTTAGAAAAATGAAATTTGCCAAGAAAGAAAGTTTAAAGGTACACTTATTTTCTAAAAGAAGAAAAAGATATGAAAATGAGAAGAAAACATACATTCAACACAACTCCAAATATTTGAACACCAAAAACTTAAGGAATATTTTGAAAAGTTATTTTTCAATCACTAGAATGAAGTTGGTAAATAACTTAAAGAACCAAATTTACTTTTGATAAGATAGGAAATGGAATTATAATAGGAAACACTAAATCATAAACAACCTAAGTTATTTTTGTTTTCCTTAACATTAAAGGGAGAATTTTCAAAGTTTTATTAAAGACAAATTGTTTGTGAAATATCAATATTAAGACAACACTACAAAAATCATGCTACATATGAGTGTATATTATATGATCTAAGGATTTTCCAACTATACAAATATCACATATCTTGCTTAAGGTTTTTTGAGTAAAGAGAAGTTTGAAAATCATATTTTGTGAACCTAAATTCGTAACTATTCTGTACCATTGTATTTGCAACAAATGGCTTTTTATGACAAAATAACCTTAGATTTGGATATATTTTTCGAATAGATAGAAAACGGTATATTATATGCGCAATTCCGAGTTAAAATGACCAAGTTATGGCCATTTTAAATTGGAATTTACCTTCCATACGAATTTTAACGATTTTATGACATAGTTTTTTATAAGTACCATAGAATCAACAAGAAATACTCATTATGGGTATTCTTCTTAATTAAAATGATTTCGAGGACGAGTATTCATACAGGAGGATTATTTTGATTAGTGGATTTACCGATAGACTCATCCGTAAGAAAGAAATCCTCATGGCCGAGTGTGTCACGCCCCAAAGAGTGCCCTAAACGTGAGTCCGCCCACACCCGATATTTAAACTCAAGTAAGGCAACCTTAGTCTTCCCATGAGTTTGAACATTGGGTGTAAGGCTCACTTTCTACATATAGGGACCATGCTTTGCTTCAAAATAGTTTAAGGTGACATACATAGCAGCACGAATGTAAATCAAAATAGTTACAATTAGATTTATTCTATTACATGATCTAAGGGGCATACCCCCATTAAAACGTTAAGATTTCTCAGACTCCCAAAGTTTCTTATGTTATCCTACAAATACTAATTTAGGAGACTTATTTAGAAATCCGTGCCTACTTCTAGGTCATGGCTTCATCAAAAGCTCCTTAATGTCCAAGAGATGTACCTGATGATAGCGGCTCCTCGGAGATAGCCATAAGTATTCATACTGCAATAGGAAACTATTGGGGTATAAGCTACACAAGCTTGGTGAGTGAAAACTTCCATATCGCAATTAAAACATACATTCAGCAAGTGATTAATCAGTCAAATGAAATGATCAAACACATGAATTCAAACCATATGACCAGCCGAAAATATAGTGGATGGACTTGCGCCTCCATCCCGGGTTAGCAGATTAACAAATCTTGTGGTACGATGCTGTTTAGGCTCACGATCAACAACTTATATTTGTTTTATGGATCACGATAACCAATATATTGTTTTATGGATCACAATTAACCAACTATATTCATTTTAGGATCACGAAAAACCACGAATGTTAATGCTCCATCCCCATCGTGATATGAATGAGTTTGGGTTTATCTTTGATGTCTAATAATCAATTATACCAATTCTTTTAAGTGATCAGGCAATACTCGCAGACAATCAACCCTAGCTCTTCTAAACAAGCAATGATTTATCACCCGGCTTCGATATTCTTTAAATTCAACTTCACATAACAACAGCAGAAAATTATAATTCCCAAATAACCCCAACATGCAAATCCTTTTTTTTTTTTTGTCTTTGTTAAGCAACTAGTGCAGCTATCATTACAATCACAAACAATAGTTGAAATTGGAAGTGATACTCATTCGGCCATGGTACGCCGGTCTCTTAGTAGTAATAATTGGGTGGTAGGAATTCGTCGGTCTGAGGATCACCTACCAAATAAGAATACCCTAATGAGAACTTTAGCACTTAACTAGTCCAAACTATGTATCAAAACTAAACAAAATCGTGATTCTCGCTATTAGCAGAAGTTCCAACTTAAAACAGCCATAACTTAGTCATTTTAACTCGGAATTTCGCAAAATTTTATATCGATTTCTATCTACTTCAAAAGATCTATCTATTTCTAATTTTATTTTCAAGTTTTGAAAATATTTAGGTTACGGAACAGATGGATCAGATCTAATCAGTAACCTTTCCATCTCCAAAAAATTGTTTTGCACTTGTTTAACATGTATCTAGTTGATGATTCAAGTATATATAAAATATGGATGAGTTCCTGACATGAATGACATTTGATGAGTCCAATGTATGCATGATCTTGATGATTTTTGGTAAAGGAAACTTTGAGAACTCCTAAATTACAAGACTTTAACAATAACTACTTCTTGAAAATCCAATTTTCTAACTTTGACATCTCACTAGTGTTTTGGATTCTATCATTAGAAATTCCTAGTTATCTTAATTAAAAATGAGTCTTCATCTTCTATACTATTCAAAACGTTCATTTCTACATAAAATTTTACATTTTTTTCACTTTGCAAATATGTTTTTAAGTAGGCTTTTCTCAAAAATCCAAATTTTAGAAAGTCCACTTTTTTTTGAATGATTTCTTTAAGAAAACTTGTGTAATGCATCAAAATTTAAAGCTTTACTATATCCACCTAAGGACTTTATTTAACATATAAAATATTTATTTTGAGCTTGAATACTAGGTGTTTACATAGGCATCATCTAAGGTTACGAATTTCACAAGTTGAATGCTAACTCAAAATTTTTCATCTTGATTCCACTACTTGTTTTACACATTACTAATATCCAACTTATTTCAACTTATAAAAGTCATTACTTAATGATAACTATTACTTATACCCTTAAAATATGAGTTTCAAAGTGGTTACAAGGGTTTTTAAAATAGGTCTTGAAAATCATATGAATTTTCTTTTGAATATTTCTAACAAAAACCTTTTCTTTTTAAGTTCTTGTCTTGTCTTCATAAGATCTACCAACTATCACATTTATATATACAAGACTTGAATCTTTATGAGCATTAATGCATGAAAACAAACATATTATATGAACATGAATGTCAAGTATAATATGAGTGTCTAAGTGCTAGATCTACTACTTATAGTGCATGAAAATGAGTTTAAAGGCATGAACATATTTTTTTCATGCAAGATCTCAACTTTTATATGCATGACATGATGATACTTCAACAAAAAACTCATCAAACACAAGATCTACTCTTGTGATGGCTTGATATTTGTATTAGTATTTTCTTATCCTAAACTTGCTCATGGGGATTTAAGATGAAAATACACATGAATGATCTTGCCATTACAAGATTAAGTATGTAATAAGCTTGAAAATATCACCTAAGGAAAGATTTGATGAAGAAATGGAGAAGAAATGAACTGAAGTGAGTGTGTGAGGGGGAGATGTAGCTCACGGCAAGGGAGGGAATAGAGAGAGTTTGTGTGATTTTTTTTTGGACAAATGAAAATGAAAATGAAATGAAGGAGAGAGAAACTTAAAGATTATTTATTTTAAGTGAAATTAGGGTTTGTTTGTAGTAAATAAAGAGAGAAATAAAACAAATGGGGGGGGGGGGGGGGGGGGGGGGGGGGGGGCGCTTTATGCGCTAGCCACTAGGTGAGGAAGAGAGTGAGTGAATTGATTTTATTTGAAATTGTAATTTATGTAATAAAATGTAATAATTTAATAAGAAACAAAAAATTTCTTGGAAAAGAAAATATAATGAGTAGTTGTAAGGATGTAAGACTAGGGCATGGGTAGTGTGTAGTGTAGGTTGCACTTGTGAATAGTGGTAAATAGTAGACAAGACATCTACTTTACGGTAGTAAAGAAAATACGGGAAAAAGGCTATAACTGTAATTTCTATAGCCAGAAAATTATAAAACTTATATTTTTGAAATCCTTATAAAATTTTGGTTCCAAAGAACATTCCGGAATATTTTTCTGGTTTCTAGTCCCAGGCTCATTTTTCCGTTAATGGGGGCTCGGGAAGGCTCGGAATAGAAAATTTCCAAAATTAAAACTTCTTATGGTTTGAAATATACTATAAAACAATAATCCACAATAAATTATTCTATAGAGATTCTTGTATATAGAAATCGAAGAAAAGTGGACTAGGGTTCTTAGGTTGTAGTAATCCTATTTGGATTTGGTTTCCGATTTACGGAGTTTACTCGGTTATTAGAAAAACCGGGTTTACAAGCAATCTAAAGTTAGTACTGAGGTACTTGAAATCCTTATGAATTTACAAGCCTAATGGTACTAATATCACATATCTAATGTTTCGAATCCCGGGGGCATGCTTTTTGAAGTCTGTACCCGATCGGGTTTGAAATAGATAGAAAACTCGCTAATCTTATATTTTAAAGCGTTCTAGTATTATTGCAACCTAAACTACACTTTTTGTTCATATTCAGACTCCTTGGTGTAGGATCACAGGATTACTGGGTTTAACCTACTAGGGTTTCCTGAGAATTGTTGGCTTCGGTTTTCCGGTTGACTTCCTGGTTTAGATCATTGCCAACATAGAAGCTGATGTTTTATATTTATACAACATATTTAAATTGAGAGTATTTATTCATTATTTTATTTTCGTAGGTATTTTATATCTCTTAATGTTTTCGAAATTCTTAAATTAGGTTTTATATCTGAAGGTTTATTGTTACTTACTGTTTAATAAATTGTTTTCAGGTTCTATATTACCCGATTTTACAAGTCAGGGTTAAGCATAGAGTTGTTACACGTAGTGGCTTTGGATTTGGAAACTATTAGGTTCTTATGTTACTTTTAAGGATTTTCTCTTTGTTCAAGATTAAGAAATTTCTGGATTTGTTTTAGATTTTAGGTTAGTTGAAGTTCGGTTTTAATTGGGAGTCATTTTCAAAGTTTATTTTAAATGTTTATTTTGGGAATTATTTACCTAAATTTTCCAAAGCTTATAGAGTGAGTTTATTTCCTACCTTTTACGTACTTAGTAGTGCTTATAGCTAGAGGCATAGAAGTAGGAAAAGATGAAAATGAATTATGTATGATATATTGGTTGAAAGAATACTAAGCATACGAGGCATGAATCGTTGTTAATTAAATTGTGTTTTACTATTATGTTGGGTGTGTGTGCAAATTTTGTGATCACTTTAAATTACTTTAATTACTTATGAGTTATATCAATTAGTTCATGCACATAGTTAGTAGTTTCATTTCATGAGCTACTATACTCGATGGGACAAGAGTATAGTAGCCGGGTTTTTGCAGGAGCCATAAATCTGCAAGATGGGTGAATAGGAGGTGAAAACTAATTTCAAGATGGGCGATAGGAGCCTGAAAGAACTATTTCAAGATGGCGAGTAGGAGCTGAAATAAATTACATAAGTGGATTTTAAAGATGGGTTTTAAAGAGCTAAAACACCTAACCCTAATGGAGGGGTATTCCTCAAACATATGATTTCCAGTAGATCATATGTAATGCTTGATCACTTGTTTAATGCCATCTTATGTTGTTAAATAATTGTTTGAAATTACTGATACAAGTACGTTGATTCAGGAATATTCTAACTAAGCTAGTTATGCTTTATACTCGATAGACTTTTGATGTAAAGATCAATATCTCTTATGCCTGAGATACTTCGTATACTCGAGTGGGATTATGTTTTAGGGAGCTTCTGGAAATCTTTTAAAGATCTTAGGTTAAATGTCTTTTAATATCTTTTGGTATTAGTATTGTTTCCTTGTGTGAAAGATAAAACTGATATTATGATTGTTTAGAGATTATAGGGGAAAGCCTCTAAGATGATGTAAGGATTATATTCCTATAATGTTGAAATCAGATGGTTATTTAAATTTCTTGTATGTTGTATTTATTATCCTGAACTACACATCCCACCGGTGTCTCCTATAGTTGTGATAGATGCCTTACATATGGTGTTGAAGCTTTCGCTGACTTCAGGAAGTCATTCTTAATTTTAATACTGTATGCGGCGGATTGCCACGTTTAGGGTACCTTTTGGGGCGTGACAGCTCAAATGTTGATTTGTTACAATTTAATTTCAAGATATAACCTATTGGTTTTTGTATTACATTAGATTAAGCATGTATGCCATATTATGTATACTTGCGTTGTTATAGTTCTAGGCTTCGACTCATTATTTTCTTTCTCCCAGGTGTTGGTCAAATGATGATGATTGTTTCGAACTTTAGAGACTTGGGTAGAACTTATTGATGAGATTGAAGCGAGTTAAGATTGTTAGATGTATTTTATTTTCATTCGTTTAAGAACTGATTTGTCTTTTAATTTGTATTTATCTTTAAGAGCCTGGTTAATCTTTTAAAGTTTTATTTTACCCTCATGAATAGTATTCTATGTTTGAGATTGATGGTAAGATTGTTTTTGTGAGGTTAATCTTCATGAGAGTGGAAATTGAAAAATTTTTGTAATATGTTTTACCGTTACAAAATCTAATTGTTTATAGAATCCAACTATACGATTTCAAAATCTAAATGAGGTTAGCATTGTTCACAACATCAGTTTTTTTAGGGGTAATCTAAGCATATAATACCTAAGTATTATATATGGAGGCGAGATACACCTAGATCCTATTTTGGGGCATGATATAGGTGTTATGGTGTGTGTGTACATCTATATATATAAAGATTAATGTTGAATAGATCTTTCTATTTATCAAAATAAATATATAAATAAACGACGTACTCATTTTATTTTGAAAAAAAAAATTATGAATTTTTTCTTTTTAATTGCAAATACTACTTATAAGAAATTAAGGGTCAGAGAGCAAAAGAGTTTATACTTACTAGGACAATTTGTTTTCTGCCATGTGTACCATAAATTCATCATTGGAGACTTTGTCGTGTGTAAACAAAATGCAGGCTCACAAAGAAGTTATATATTAAAGCAAAATGGGATCGGACTTTGATGGATACTCTTAAAAAAACATGTCTAAGTTTTTAGGTATGGAATGCATATTTAGGCTTCTTTAAAATATATATCTATATATATATTGTAAAGAAAAATTACCAAATGTGTTGCTATGTGCATTTGGAGTGGAGATACAAATTTGTATTTTGTATCGATCTCAAGTACATATATAACAACCTAGGCAAAAAAAAAAAAAAAAAAAAAAAAAAAAAAAAAAAAATTTAAGGGCTCATGTATCACACATTGGTTGTGTGATTCAAGTCTCGACTTATGTTGTATAACCAATGAGTGATAAACATATCATGCAATACATGTCCAAAGTGTATCGCATGACCAATGAGCAATACACATGTAATTTTTAAAAAAATTTTGTATCGAAACCTATAGCACTATTTTTTGTATTTTTTTTAATTTAGTTTTATGGATTTTTTTAAAAGTACATCATTCAAGTAATATTCTCAAGTTTTTAGGGATAATTATAAATAACTTACCTATATTTTAACTAATTTGTACACGTAATTTGTGTTAATTTTTTTATAAAAAAATAACTCGAGTTTTCATATAAAGTGTCAAAATTATTTATAATTTTAGAATGATACATGTCAATATATTATTTCATAAAATTAACTTTATATTTTTCAATTTTTCTCATTTTTTAAAAGATAATTTTTATTATTTTTATTTATTTAATACTATTTTATTAAATTAATTTTTTAGACCAATAAAACTGTAGAATCAACGGAACAAAGAAAAACCTTGGAAGAACTAATTTTTTATAAAAACTAAGTATTAACAGAGAACCGAAATACTAATACATAACAGGTTGTCACCCTTTTAAAATACGCAATAATGCGCTTGTGTAATGCATGACTGTTTTAGTTATAAAGCAAGAATTTATGGTCAGGCTTATGGTAATCATACATTTCACACTCAGCATATAAATGCTTTCCTCAAATCATCGTACAATTGTATCATTACTTTTATTATCTTTGTTTGTCAACAAAAAAAGAGCTCAAAAACTATCAATACATTTGCACAACAACCATATTATTATCTTTACATTACATATGCCACTATGTTGGTTTTCTCAAATGATAATTTTGATGATAAAAAATGATTAAGTGATTACTTACATAATTGTTAAGTGTGTAGTGATTATGAAAATAAGATTACTTACATAATTGTTAAGTGTTGCAGTGATTATGAAAATAAGATTACTTACATAATTGTTAAGTGTGCAGTGTGCAGTGATTATGCAAATAAGATTCATATTAGAACGTATATCAGATTGTTGGAAAAACCCTTTTTCTCCAAGAAATTTGCACATTAGGGTTTTCTCATCAAAGCTATTTGTAAGGAATGTCAGAAGCTACAAGTATGCATATAATAATTATCCTAGACAAAATTATTATCAAACATAAATCAAAGGTACCATACACATCCATATGCATGTTCATTTTGTAATAGAATAGGTGATATTGAAAATATGATCTATAAAAGAAACAAGGTCAGTACACATTCAAGTTAAGAAGCAAGATAAGACGAGCTTGACTTATCAAGACCTAGTTTGTTTGGGTTCCTAAAAAGGTTTGATCACCTTTTTGTTCATTTTGCAGGAAAAGGAGCAAAAATAAGAGGAACATGGTACTTGGACAGTGGATGTTCAGGCCACATGATTGAGATGCTTCTTTGTTCACTAGCATAATTTAGAAAGAAAAAGCGTATGTGAGATTTGGTGATGACAGCCGTGGTAAAATAATTGGAACAGGTACAATTGCTTATCCTCTATACATGATTGAAAATGTCTCTTTGGGTAAAGGATTAAAACATAATCTCTTGAGCATAAGTCAATTATGTGATAAAGGCTATCAAATGAATTTTGAGAAAAACAAATGTTTTGCATATAATTATAATGGAGTTAAATTATTTGAAGGATTTAGAAAAACGAATGTATATCTAATTACTACATCTGATATGAATGTTGAATGTTTCTTTTTGATTATATGACAGCATACATTTTGGCATTAAAAACTTGGTCATGTGAATTTAATCATTTGGAAAAGCTTTCTAAAAAGAATATTGTTGTTGGCTTACTAAAATTAATATAAAGCATGATGTGAAGTGTTTAACTGTTTAAAGAATAAGATGGTCTCAATTTCCATAAAATTATAAATATGATTTCAACAAAAAGACCTCTTAAGCTTTTACATCTTTTTTATTTGACCTACTAGAACACTAAGTCTAGGAGGAGTATATTGAACTTGTGATAGTAGATGATTTTTCAACATATACATGTGTGTTCTTTTTAAACATAAATCTGATACTTTTGAAAATGTTTCAAAAATTTACTAAACAAATATAAAATGAAAAAGGTTTTTCAATTTTCTCTTTAAGAACTGATCATGGAGCATTAATTTGAAATGCCTTGTTATATTTTTTGTGAAGAACATGGAATAAATAATAATTTTTCAGCACCATTACACCTCAAACAAAACGAGTAGTTGAAAGAAAGAATAGGACAATACAAGAAATGACACGCTCTATGTTAAATGAAAGTGGAATAGCTGATAATTTTTTGGCTGAAGCTGTTGCAACTGCTTGTTATATAATGAATAGAGTATATATTAGACCTTATACTACAAAAACATCATATGAATTATTCGTGGTAGAAAACCATCTGTTTCATATTTTCATATGTTTGATGTACATGCTTTGTGAAAAAGAATGCACTAATCTTGGAAAGTTGATGAAAGGTCTAATGAAGCAAATTTTTCTAGGATATTCACAAAATAGTAAAAACATATGTTTTTAATAAAAATCAAAAACTAGTTGAAGAATCTATTAATGTGTGTTTTATTGATGTGAAAGATGATTTTGATGATGATGATATGTTTACACCTGTAAATAAAGATAGTAGTATGAATTCTGGAGCAAACTTGGATAATAAACCGAGAAATGCAAAAATCCGATATGTCAAAAGTAAGGCAGAAGGTAATCTTAAAAAAGATTTAAAATTGCTAAGTTAGAAGGTAGGGCAGAAGGTAACTGGAGCTAATATTAACAATCCTGAAGTCCAAAAGCTTGGAAATATAAATTTCACATCCACCTAGCTTAATTATTGGTGATAAATAGAATGGAAAACGAACTAGATCTAAATTACAAAGCTTGAAAATCATTTTGCTTTATTATCAAATAGAACCTAGTAATATAGAAGAAGCATTAACTAATAATAATTGGATCAATGTATGCAGAAGAACTAAGTCAATTTCAAAGAAATAATGCTTGGAACTTATTCTAGACCATAGATAAATCTATCAAGGTACTAAATGGGTTTTTAAAGAATAAATTAGATGAAAATTAAAATTGTAGGAAATAAGCAAGGCTTGTAGCTAAAAGGATATTCTCAGAAGAAGGAATATAAGAGAAACTTAGCACCAGTTGCTACATTGGAAGCTATAAGATTATTGCTTGCTTATGCATGTTAAAGATTTAAGTTGTGTTTCAAATGGATGTAAAAAGTACTTCTTGAATGACTATATTAAATATGAGTATATGTTGAACAAACCTGGTTTGAGGATAGATTAAGTCTGATCATGTTTTTAAATTAAGAAAAGCTTTGTATGGATTGAAACAAGCCAGCTTGGTATGAGGGCTAAGTGAATAACTCATATCAAGTGATATCAAAGAGGTACAATTGCCATAACTTTATTTATAAAGCATTATAATGATGATATATTAATTGTACAAATATATGTTGATGACATAATATTTGGATCAACTAATGAACAATATGTCAGAGTTTGCAAGCTTATG